>CM070512.1:18911231-19090246 GCA_036346375.1 Guadua angustifolia | reverse complement strand
CCATGCTTATCAAGAAGTTTATATTGTACATGTGGCTTTTTTAGTATAGCTTCAAGTGTAGATGAATCCTTTACAGGTTGGTTGGATAACGCAAGAACCTCAATGTAAAATTGACCACCGCAAATGGAAATACAGAGCTAGAGCACTGGACCCATGCCGTAATCGACCAATGGGTGCATCTTAATTAATATCTAGAAAATTGGCATAAGTTTAGCAAGATTTTAGCTTCAAATATATAGGGCTTACGATATTTTTGTAGATTTCACCGTTCTTTTTCCTCTTTAATGTGGGCCCTTGGACCGATAAATCTCCCCTTCTTGTCATCTATCAAACCAATCTCTCATCCCAAAGGGGTCACCGACTATCAAGATTATCGGCTCAAGCGAGACGGTGTTCGAAGGTCAATGCCCATTAGTGGCAACGCAGAATAATGTCAATAAAGCCGTGATTTAGAGTCACATTAAATTAATAAAATGGTAAGCTCCTCGATTCCTTCTAACGGATAATAACAGATAATGTACACAACATGGAATTTTCTAATCAGTTGTCATCGCTAACACCTCCATTTAAAATTTTAAATCGCTCCATCCGATACACGCCCTCGATTAGAATCATGATTGTTATTCTATGGCAAATTGATGACCGAGATTCTTAGCCTTTCATAGTAACACAAATTCTAGTATTAACTATTAAATACAAATATTCCATCGCCTTTAAACATTAATACCAACAAAGATTTGTAATCGAAAACCCGCACCTTGTTATCATGTGATAAGGCTCCCAAAGATCTTTTGTAACAAGATCATTAATCACCCCTATGTAATTGCTTTCACTCTCAAGAATGATTAGTGGCTTTCCATCGTAATGCCTAGTGCATTGATTCCGGAAATTATACCCTTTAAACAAAAGTGAGCAAGCTTATAATCCGTAAAATCTGTTCAACAACCATATGCAATGCAATGAATGATAGATCGAAATATGAATAAACCTAAACTGTGGCTTCCTCATATCCTCGTTGTTCCATTAATCGCCAGAGAAGAATAAACCCTCAAACTTCTTTGTCATAAGTGATCTTGAGCACTGATAAGCAGGCAAGTAGTCATATTCAATGGCATAAGCCGGCCTTAGCATCACACAATTCTCAAGCCCTAGTAGTGTTCTCACAAGTGATAATCGCAATCTCTCAGGAAGCCTGGTGGGGAAACCCTGTTTAAGATATGAAATTGTTACGAATAGCACTTGTATTCATCATGAGACCAATAAAACAAAACATATAGGTGTACAAGTGGGCACATTGGTATTCGGTATTGAATATAGATAAAGGAGTAGTTCTTCAAGTCAAAAGCCTTATAGATACTGCAAATAAAAGTATGGGCATTATATCAATAATGCTGTCAAGAACAACATGCAACGTGATGAATTATTTACAAAGGTATACCCATCCTGTGCCGAGCAAGCACTTTTCCATTTACATCATCGAACTCCACAAAGTCAGACTACTTCAAAATTCTGTTTCGAAAAGAGGAAACCAGCATCCAACTGATTCCTCCATACATAGCTGGCAGAACATGTAAATATGACAAATCGACAACTACATTAACTGAGATGAAGAACATCGGTAAATTGAAGCATTAATGAAAACAAGAAGGTCTTGTCCTCAAAACCAACTAAAAATGCAAGAGTATAACCGACACATAGGACAAATCACAGATAGCAACTAATTATATATAGGAAACACTAGCAAATATAAGAGTGCTTTTTGACAACTCACAAATAAAGTGCTATGAAGAAAATAGGGAAATTCCTTACAAAGATATGTTCATACTCGATTGGTTGCTCAAGACTTTAATGTGCTAAAATGGCCTCGATGCATAAGTCGACACAAGAATAAGTGAATCGTTGTTCTTGTTGTAGAACAAACTCGAATCACGCCATCCGGCTTTAAATTCAAGAAGGATATGTGTTTGTGTTATTACTGCAGACACCAAAACACAACGCAAAGGTCGAGATCGAAATGAACAAACGGAAATGTGAATCGGTAAAACAACAATTAAATCTCATGGATAACCGATTCTAGTAGTAGTCAGATCACACAGAGATCGAGCTAAGGACAAATCTTGCCCAACAATTAGATGTCAAAATAAAAACCATAGAGCACCAAAAAATAGTATTAGCAAGGTCAGGAAGATAAGCTGTGTTTCCCATATGAATTGAGTGATGCATATGAACTAACTGGTCAACAGGAAACTTTTACTGTAAAAAGCCTTACAGGACGTTGAACCAAAGTGAAAACCGGAGCACAAATTCTTGACAAAGAAAAGAACTACTGTATCGAAATACAAATAACAAAATAAAAGATCACAACAACCTGCAACTACGGCAAATAAAAATGTCACCAAAGTGGCCAACTGCAGACTAATACGACTCTCTGCACATGGATGCAATATACATGTCCTATACATCAGCATTTCTTTGTTTCTCATACCATTCAGTCTACTCTGGCGCATTCCTTAATCTCGTCCTATGTACGGCCTTCCTCCTCGTGCATATGCACAAACAGATGGTGTGCACATCTACATCGGCAAAGGCACCACAAATCCAACTATACACACACGCATTTCTTAAGTACATGCACATGTACTGATACGATATGAACAAAGCAAAGTACTGTAGTACATGTACATGTATTGATACGATATGATGCCCATGCAGCATTAAGTGTAGTCAATACAACTGTATTATCTCCCATTGAAGCCTTCTGCAGGACTCGCTCAAGTTTGAGATCTTCACGGGCCTGGAAGGATCGTGATATTAATTGAAGAACAATGAATAAAACAAGGAAGTTGACTGATTAAGCGGCCACTCAAAAACAAAAATCAGCAGTTTAAAAATAAAATAAGATGGATCTTCTAAGAACAATACGAAACAACAAATGCATGAAGCAGGCATACTGAAATCAAAAGCAGTAACATTGATCGCTAAGAATATAAATGATAAAAATTTAATAGTGTTACTAACTCTTAAGTTCTCCTACATTTCTAGTACATGAATAGCCTTGTGTGCGATTTCATTAACCAACATAATCAGTCTTTGCATGTGAACAAGCAACATCCTTTTGTAATCAGCTGGAAAGCCATGGCAAGCAAAACAAACTACAAAGTGATAATGTGCAAGCTGCAACACTATGATGTTTCCAAACTTTCGGGCGTGCCCATGTTGGAACACCATTTTTATCATTACGCAGAAAAATAGATCGTCTGGAGCAAACATTAATCAATGTCTTTAGCAAATTTCACAAAGTTATCTATAACTCAATAACACCTTGAGAATACACTAATCCCGATCATCGAAGGTACCAGTTATCACATATGAGTTCAATGCTCCTTTTAAAAGAAGTGCTCATCTGCCCTTTCAGTAAAAATAACCGCACTCATTTGCATTTCCTTGTGTGTGTGTATTTGATCATATCTAAAACCATAATCCAACCGCACTGAATTGCTTCATCCCAAGGTAAATTATACAAGACTACATCGTGGGTGCGTGGGGGAGGGCATGCTCAGAGTATGGTGCGGAGGCATCGCCATATCGGAAGAGAAGTGGCGGTGGCGTCGGTGGTTGTAGCAACGGCCAGCGGCAGAACGAGCATGGCAAAATCTCCTGAGTTTCAACAAGCGAGAAACAGGCAAGGCATAATTTGAGCAAGAGGCGCTAATCAAACCCAATACTAAGAAACTAAAAATTTTAAGGTGGGGAGGAATACGGAATAAGAACCTCGAAGATGAAGCGTTCTGCCTTGCCTGGCCTTGGTGGCGATCTTGACGGCGTGCTTCAAGAGAATGTCAATCGCCTGGACCCTCCGCAGATCAAGAACGCCACCAAAGATAAAATTAGAACAAAAAAAATGTACCAAATAAAGCAACCAAACACCAACACGGGGACTCACACTCCAAGGCACCGGCGGAGCGCGTGTTGGAGAGAGCATCCAGGCGGGCGGAACCCTCATCGGCGCTGGCCGTGACCTTCCACTGGAGCACCGAAAACTCGGACGCATCGGCGGAGCGAGCGACAGGGAGAGCATACGGGTCAGCGGAATCCTCGTCGGCGCTGAACCTGACCTTCTGTTTGAGCACAAAAGAGCGGAGGTCACGTCGGGGCAAGAAGGGTGGGACAGGAGGGAGCGAACGTCTCCCGCTTCGGCGGACGAGGAGCCGCAGCCTCGTAGGTAGCATCTGGGGGAGGGCGTAGAGAGGAAGTCTGGGAAAGGCATGCGGGAGGCTGCGAATCGCTAACCATGGGGCCAGAGAGCGGAGCGAAGTCGGGCACGCGACGCCGCAGAGGAATGTGGCGGCGCGGTCGGGAAGAGAGGCCTCGTGTCGCCAAAATAAGCATGGCACGCTGAACGCAGCGGCGAAGCTCGCCGGATAGCGTCATGCCGAGAGGAGGAAGAGGACGATGAGCGTCGGATGGGCAGTTTGGAGAGGGGAAAGAACGGGAAGGGAATGGAAGAAGCGAGAAGGAAGCGAAGCCGAAAAGGGATTGATGGGTACGCGATCATAATACCCACACGCGGCAAGGAGGCAATGGAGCGAGCCGGCGCCATGAGCCGAAGCGATGGCGCGAGCCGTGCGTGACGTGGCGTGTCCCGCTGCTCGTGAAGTTTTCAAAGTTTAGGAAAGGTAGTATTAGAAGTCTTTCTCGCAATGGTACTTCAAAGCAGACAATGCCGATTTTTCAAATCCATTTATTACTTGCACTGCATACCATGAAATTAGGAGCAGCGCTATAAAAGAGCCTAGTGTTTCCACTTATGACATGTGATGACCGACACATGTCAATTCCTCACATAGAATGTAAGGGAGCGTTTGGTAGGGCTTTAACTCTATTAGATCTGTAAATCTGGTAGAGTTAGATATTTCTAACTCTGTTAGATCTGTGGAGCTGGAGCTGTGAGTATATTTGGAGTGTTTGGGACAGCTCCAGCTCCACCAAAATCCGTGGAGTTGGTGGAGCAGGATATTCCTAGTTTCAGAAATTTATAAAGCTCGAGCTGTAGGTACATTAAGAGTGTTTAGGTGGATCATCTTGTTTATATTTTAGACTAAAAATATAAACTTAATTCACTTTATTATAGCCTACAAGTTTTAGATCTGAACTGGAGTTAGGATCTGGAGCTCTGCCAAATAGGTTCTAAGAATGTTTAGATAGATCATTTTGTTTATATTTTAGATCAAAAATTAAACTTAATTCACTTTATTTTAGCCTACAAGTTTCAGATCTTAGGTGAAGTCAAATCTAGAGCTCTACTAAATGCACTCTAAATCTACAATATATTCTTGATAAAGTATAACTTTATCGAGAATACAAATATCATAGTAGCATAATGTAAGGGTATGCAATGGTTTCGATAAACTAGACAACTAAAAAATAGCCTTACGATATATTTATAATGTAATTAAACTTGAAAACACCAACACCATCTTTATAGTTTAGAAGTGCTTCATCTTTGCCGGACTTCCAAAGGTAAGTTGTCAGAGCTTAATCTCCCAAAGCCTTCCTTCTCTTGGTCAAACCGTGACATCTTCCATCTTCAACTTTAGTTAAGCACTTCTTTAAGTTTAATACGTTAATTAGTCTAAAAGGATAATATAATATCGAAACAAGTACAAAAAGCACCATATCCAGATGTAGCAAAGTATTGCCATTCTTTGGGTCATTAAACTCCAATAATGTTGAAACACGCACAAAGATAGATGCATTGTCGTCCCCATGGACAAGACTAGAAAGTAAAATGTGATTCATCCATAGTAACAGTGAGCAAGTTTAGTGAGGCAGAACAATAGTAATTGCTATGTATGGCCTGTAAAAAAGCATGTACTGATCAAGAAAGTTGAAGTAACAAAGAATCAAAGTAAAGAGGAGGAAATAAAGTAACAAGAGGCACGTTTATTAGGGGTGTCCTACAGTAGCGAGGAGGCTTATAACATAAACCACTAGACCTACAATTCATGTGAGAGGGAAAAGTTGCATGGGAAAATAAAAAGTCTTGGTGTCCACCGCTTGGTAGCTAGGCCTACAATTCATGTGAATGCAATAGTTAACTTGATGCAGTTGCTCTCAAAGTGGCTATAACCTAGAACAAATACAAAAGACAGAGTAATGGCAAAGATGCAACCTCCAAGACCTCACGATACACAACATTTCTGGTCTTAGAGCCACATGAGCTATCATCATTTTCAATTAGGATTCCCAGGCCAGCTCTAGATGTTGCTCTAGAAATAGCAACGTAGAGCTGATCACGTGTAAACATTGGTTTCTTGAGGTACACGCCGACCTTAGATATAGTTTGCCCTTGGCTTTTGTTTATTGTCATCGCATAGCAAATTCGAACAGGGAATTGTCGCCTTTGAAGAGTAAAAGGCCACTTGATATTTGTTGTATTAAGAGCGATTCTTGGTATGTAGACAGTCTCCCCTACATTGGAACTGGTTAGTATAATACAGTGCAATAATCATTCACTTAAGGTTACAATTAACATTCTGGTTCCATTATAGAGCCCCATTGTCTGGTTCAGATTTCTTAAGAGCATCACAGTAACACCTTTCTTCAGAACAAGCCTGTAGGCAGGGAAATTATTTACAACTATCGAATTGAGGAACTCAGTTGGGTAAAGCAGATCAAAGTCAAGTATATGTTCAGAAGATTTAGATATAGTATCGTAACTCAGGCATTCTTTACCATCTCCTATAATCATACGAATAACATGGATATTTATGTCATCAACAGTTGAGGTGTTTGGGCAAATGATGGCATGTGAAGCTAAATAAGAAGGGTTTGTGTGGTATGTTAGGAAATCGGGATACACTTCGTTCACTATGGCTGTGATTTTATCATCAATTGTCTTAATTAATAGATCATCAGGGATTGAGACCCATGACGGTTCAAATTCTCCAGTTCTTTTAGTTGTGGGCACTGTGCCATTCCCAATGGATAGGATCCATTCTCTAAATTCATTGAGCTCTCTTTCTTTGAGCAATAGGAAGATTATAATTGTAAAGTCTCACGTTTATAGTCAACCAAAGGAAGACCACATACCGCCATAAGGCAGAGTTCGTGATTAATGCATCAACAATTGTTTTTCAGGTTCCTTTTGGCACAACAGGCAGGATCTGTCTAAAGTAACCTCCTAAGACAATGGTTTTAACACCAAAAGGTACTATAGCATTTGTCAAGCAAGTTTCACAGAGATCACACATCGTTTGATCCAAGGCCTCGAAACATCATCAGTGCATCATTGGAGCTTCATCCCATATAATGAGTGAAGTTTTTTTGCATCAACTCGGCAAGCATGGTGCCTCTTTTGACACTGCATAGGCTAACCTCGTTAATGTCAATAGGTATTTTAAATCTAGAATAAGCAGTTCGTCCTTTAGGTAAGAGGAGAGATGCAACACCAGAAGATGCAACAGCAAGTACCAATTTCCATTTAAGTCGTACTTTCACAATGATAGTGTTCCAGAGGAATTTTTGCCAGTTCCACCATGGCCAGACACAAAGAAGAAACTGGGAGAATTAGACAGGGCGCATTCTATTATCATGTTAAATACACTCTTTTGATTAGAATTGAGTTGCGAAATCAAAGGGGTAGCATGTGTACTGAGCATAAGAGGATCCTCAGAAAGCTCTTCATTAAGAAGTCTATTCTCGCAAGGCCCATCATTGTAGAGTGTTGGCTGAGGAAGGTTAAAGTCATGTATGTTTCATCTAATCTTTGCAAACATATCTGTTTGTTCATGTAAAAGAAGGGACATTAATTGTTTGTGTGGGACAATAAAATGCGGGTTGCTAAGTGCATTCTTCAATTTCCTAGGGATATCATCCGTTAGGTATAGCCAGTACTTATAAAATAGGGAGTGAACATCAACAATAGAACAAAACCAGGTCACAATGACAAAGAGCTATCTTAGCTGGTAGGCAAACGCAGTCACTATAGCCTCATCAAATAGAATATGCCACTCATTGTCTCCTTCTAATAGACCTCACATCTCACAAGCTTCTCTATATGATGAGTACACATCCCCATTGAAAGTACTAATATCGGCATAACTCTTTGCGCCTTTAGTTATCATGACTAGCATTCCCAGATAGTAAAGTTCGCCGGTGGTTGGATGTACATAATACTTGATATTTGTTGTATTAAGAGCAATTCTTGATATGTAGACAGTCTCCCCTACATTGGAACTGGTTAGTATAATACACTGCAATAATCATTCACTTAAGGTTACAATTAACATTCGGGTTCCGTTATGGAGCCCCATTGTCTGGTTCAGATTTCTTAAGAGCATCACAGTAACACCTTTCTTCATAACAAGCCTGTATGAAGAAAGGAACCTAGCATCCATGTATTCTTGAATCTTGTTTGGAGGCGCCAATTCATGATTAGGTGTTATGTTGCTAGATTTTGCAGTTATCTCAAAATAGACCTTTGCATGATCACACCCTTTTGTGATGTATTTGAAAAGGTATTTTATTATGTTAGTCTTGTTACACCACTCCACATTGATATGGGCCTCGTATTTTTTCAACAACGTCATATTGTATGGAACAACCCATCTGTTATCTAAGCGCACACCGTTTTTTATAACAAAATTTCATCATCTCTACGCTTGTACATAGTAAAACCAAATTCATCCATGATAGTATCGTCCTGGAATGGCTTTGGAAAATGCTGTGAACGTGTATCTACCTTCATACATGGACATTTCCTATTGAGGTCGCCACATGAACCATGTACCATGAACTCGTCAACCAAAGCATAGCCTAATGGGTTAGTATGGATATTTGGGATCTCAGCTAAAATGAACCCATCCACACATGTTCCATTGAATTCAATGATGTTTTTTGCAAGCCACACAAGGCAGTGGATGTGTGGGAGGTCACGTTTTTGGAATTTGACGATATAAAGCACTACAGGGAATTGCATTGTTCAGATACAAGGATAAGACAAGGAAGGAAGATACTTAGTAGGAACGTACATAGACGTTGCTATGTACTAAGAAATACATAAATACCTACAAGCACGGGCCCAAAGATCTTTGCTTCTCGGATATCAGTAATAAGCTCATGCACTTTCATGTTGAAAACCCTAACAACTATGTCACCGATCGAGGGCAAGCGCCGTGTTCAAACGGTGCATCGGCTATCTCTTGCCATTTAGAGTTGCATGTAAATGTAACAAAGAGGTCAAGAGACCAAAAGACCCTGCATATAGCCATCGCATCTTAATAGTTCATTACCATGTACCGTCTCCCACCTATAAAACTTGAAGGTAGAATAACCCTTGTGCCTACTGAATCTCCACCCATAAGGCCATGATCAATATCATCTACAATTCCATGGACAGATTCAAAACGAAGTTCCTTTCAGTGGTCAGCTATGAATTTCAACCTGTATGCTTCCACGATCGAATATGAGTGTACGGTAATTTGATCGCTTAGGTAGCCACAACGTGCATAAGGGTTAGAATTGTTGAGCCTATAATGCATGTAATATCGACAGAACTCTAGCATGGTGACATACTTTCTCCGTCTAGTATTACCACCAAAGTTAGAATACTTTATCCCTAAATGAAACCCTCGTTGTCCATATGGGAATAACAAAGGAATTGAAGGGCCATGTAGGACGAATGCAGGGTAGAAACCTATGTAAGGCCAACATTTCTATCATGCACAAGGACATCATATGTGTATTCATGAGATGAGTAATCACCAACTATTATTTGGGCTATTTCACCACTGGTTGGTAAATTGTACTGCATGTCATCCTTAGCATTACAACCAAGAATATGGAGAGTGATCTTCTGGTCACCATGCTCCTGCTAGCCGCTCTCTAGCATAGTGAAATCACTTGACAAGTTCATTTTCAGAATCGATGCAAGAGATTCTACAAAGAAATTTCTTAGGCAAATTCGATCTTACAATTCAATGTTTGCTTTTACATCTTTAGGCGCCACTATTGATAGATTGATAAATACAAGGGCTGCCCCTTATGCCTTTAAAATTAATGGTGTTGTCAATCATCGTATTGGTACTCTCTTGCCAGCTGAAGGTGCTCCTCCTAAGTTTGCCCAATTATATATATATGATCCAGATAACGAGGCAAAAAATAGAATTTCTATTTTTGAACAAGATGAAAACAGTAGTGAACAACTAGACCCTGTCATGCACGAGAATCCCCATCAAACCGCATCAATTAGCTAGTAGATCTAGAGGATGGCGCAAAGGAGGTAACTAGATTCTACTGCTTTTAAAACATAGGTTGTAAACTATTTTTCTCTTCGTGACATTCGAGGTACTTTTAACCCTCTCCTGGAACCAGAATAAAGCACCACAGTAAGGGCATTCATTTGTGGGACCACCACAGTAGGAACGGTCTGCATAGGACTCTACAAATTATAGAACATAATTAGGCAAGTATGCGATAGGATGGAAGGCAGCAGGAATGCAAATAATGGGATAGTTTGTCCTAACCTTTCAAAGATGCAATGTATTCCTTAGGAAGCGGTAGAAGCGTGCCTATAGGTACAACGGTACAGGCTGTAAATTGATAGAGAAAAACCCCAAACGAAAGCAATGACCTCAGTAGGAGCAGCTATAAAAACAATAGCATAGGTAAGTGAAATCTCAGCGTGAATATATACCAACACTGTTTGAAGCAGGCGTCTTTAAAGTACAGTTGTAGAATTGTCTAAGGCATTGTCGTTTCCTATTTAAGGCAGCAATGGCAGGCGAGAAGTCTAGTAACAATTGTTTACCTAGGCATTTCAAGCACAACCCAAAGATGTAGCATCAGAATGAATAGCAATGGCAGTAGGAGATCTAAACAATGTTATAAAGTCGTTAAAGAGGATATTGATCGGGGCCATTCCTTCCAGAGACACCATTCTATTCTTCTATGGCCATAGGGTCTTCTTGGGAATAGTGAGCACGGTCTATAGAATTGGACGAAGAACCAACCAAATCGTTGTTTATGTCATGGGACGTTGTAGCATACTGTGGTGGTGTTACTGGAAATTCGAGTGTATGGCAATGCGACTGTTGAGGTTCAATAGGATTTTTCGTGGAAGGGCCTAGGTGATTAGCAAGAGGGTAGGCCGTTTGCTTAGACACCTCATAATGGCACAGGGAGAGGTCTAGACAATCGACCATAGTGGTATGTGACAAGTGGGAAGGCAGGGAAACAAACAACGCACATTGTGTATGGACAGCATGACACCTCCTACGACTTTCTCTTACCCTACTAACTCTTTTCACCAGAGTGGACGATAGCATGGCGAGGCATGGACACTACATTGTATTGGAGTAAGTATATGTATAATAGCTAATACCGGTGGAGTAAAAATAGAGAGCAGAAAAACAACACTCACAGGAGAGTACACACATCCAAAGGGTAGCAAATAGCATTATCAGGAAAACACAAGATAATACATGGTAAGCATGGCCAGGAATACAACAAAATGGGGAAATAAATGAAACATAAAACTAAGGGTGTGTTTGGCAGGGCTCTAGCTTCATCAGATCTATGAATCTGGTGGAGATGGGTATTCCTAGCTCCACCAGACCCGTAGAGCTGAAGTTGTGAGTATATTAAGAGTATTTAGATGGATCATCTTATTTACATTTTAGACCAAAAATATAAAATTAATTCACTTTATTTTAGCCTACAAGTTTCAGATCTTATGTGAAGCTGAGATCTGGAGATCTACCAAACAGGCCCTAAGTAACTAGTACAACTTATTTACATTTTAGACCAAAATATAAAATTAATTCACTTTATTTTAGCCTACAAGTTTTAGATCTTAGGTGAAGCTGAGATCTAGAGCTCTACCAAACAGCCCTAAGTAACCAAAGACAGACATACATAGAAGGCACCAATATGAAATTTAAAGAGGGAGAGAAGTAGGCGAGAGTGCAAGAGACGGAAGTTACAGAATGTTCTTAGACACTTCAATACTTATGTATTTGCTAACGTCAGAATCATCGGTTTTTTAAAAATGTAGATTCGTCTCAAGATTTATAGCGAATCGTGGACCCATATTTTAAGCAAACGCAACAAAAAACCTAAAAAATATTTTCAACACCCAAAAACAAACAATGTTTTCGTCACTGGATTGCCGTGGGTCCTAACGACCCATTTTTTTAACAAACGCAACAAAAAATCCGAAAAAATGTTTTCAAGATCTAAAAAACGAAAACAATGTTTGTCACAAAAAACACGGATTCATCAAGGTTTGTATCAACTTATGGATTTGTCAACGGGTCATAACCACGAGTCTTTTTTAAAAAATATAGATTCGTTCAAGATTTATAGCGACCCGAGGATTACGGCGCTAAGGACCATTTTTTTAACAAACGCAACAAAAAACTCGAAAAAATTGTTTTGCGCCAAAAAACCCGAAAACATGTTTTGGTCACAAAAAACAGATTCATCAAGATTTTTCCCTTGTCCTTATGTATGGTAAAAATAATAGACAAAACTCTTGTGGGCAAAGGATTTATGGAAGTCGTCGCCATAAAAGGTTGGTCAATACCCAACAGAACTATAATGTATGTACGTGTGAGATCGGCTACCAAAAGAAAGCAGTGGTACTATGTACCTATGCGACAAAGACGATTGGAAATATGTAGCTCTATGCCAAAAAGATAGGCTGCAGTAGAAAGTCGTGAAAGCGAACTATAGTCGATAGCTATCTATGTTATGTATAGAAATATACCAAACGCTTTTTTGGTAGAATGAATATATTTGACATTAGCATAGCTAAAGTCAAGAAAACTACTCCCTGAAGAGGCAAGGCAACATACAAATATAGCGAAGAATATAATTTAATCGGGTCTATACTAATCTAGATTTCACTACTACCGAACTGGCCTTCAGTACCGGTTAAAAACGGTCTTTAGTACCAGTTTTTGAACCGGTACAGATCATCCGGGACTGGTGCTCAAGGGTATAAGTCCCGGTTCCCTTACCCGGTATTGATAGAGTATCAGTACCGGTTGGAGGTCACACGTGGCAACGCATCGTGAGCCCTTGAGGTTTTTATCGAGATCTGCTGGTTTCTCTAACCCAGATCGATGAGCAGATATGTAATATATATATATGTGTGTGTGTAGCGCGGCAAGTCTGCGTGTGTGTCCACTAGCTATTATATATATTATATGTGTGTGTTAAATTACAACTAATTAAAGCACATATAATCAATCATGCACATTTGACTAATAATTAAATCACTGAACATTTATTAACAAATTTAATTACAACTCATGTATTACAATATGTACACATATTAGTTCTTCTGTTCATCGGGATCACAGAACATTCATTAACAACTTTAATTACAACTTTAGTCTTTCTTTTCTTCGCTCATCGCCGGATCTTTTACGCAGCATCGCTCTTGCTAGCCGAGATGTCGACCCAGGCGCTTCACCGGTCGCTATCAAAGGGCCCAACCTATTTACATTTGGTTCGTGAAACTCGCCTTTCAGATTTATGACCTCATCGTATATGAAGCCAACGAGTTGTTCTTGGATTGCTCTCACTCGCGCCGGCGAGAGTTCCGAACCTTGTTCCGCCAAATATTGAGGCACCTGTCATTAAGTCATTAACTAATTAATCCTTGAATTTGTACAAGATATAAGGAGTACCTAGACATCATTAAAGCTAGTAATTATAATTACTCACCCCTTTGTCGCCTTTTAGCATGCGGTTAGCGGCTTCGGTTTAGGTGTGCATAAACTCACATACATAGTAGCCACATAAATTGTTGCTCAGCGGCTGACTCAAGACCTGCGGTGAAAAAAGTTGAAAGCGTGAAATGGATGTAAGGAAATTAAGTTAACTAACTAAAAAGCTAGCATTATGATATACGTGCTTTGAGAGACAATTGTAATATCAAATTCTCCTTGAAGACGCCTGCTTTTAGCACGAACGCATGCGAATGCACTACACATATGATTACTGAATTGTACATGATTAGAATTTGTTTCAAATGGAAGAAAATAGAACTAGTACAATAATGAAAGAAACAAGAATACCGGTTGAGCATGTCGATAAAGTTTTAATATTTTTTAATTGGTTTCCTTTTCGAGTCCATAACTATGATCAGGCTACGATCTAGCTCGATTGTAAGAAGAATCCAGTGAAAATTGTACATATATATGTCAACGTAGATAACTAATTAGTTCTAACATCATGTTATGAAAAAGGAGTATAACGAGGCGGTACGAAAACACTTACTCAAATGCGTAGGGTAGATATATCTTTGACTTATATCTGTCCCATTAGCGCATTGTATATGTTGGTCTCTGTGTCGCTTGGGTAGTCTGTAATGATTGTCTTGTTGATAATTACTGGGTCGATGAAGCCTATGTCAAAAATACGCTTCCTTCTGGATCTTTGTATCTCCATTCTACATAAGAAGAAATTAGTTAGGCTTGCAAGTTAGTATGGTACAAGGGCGCGCACGATGGTTTTTTGTAAATAAGACACTCACAGAGTCCAGCAACCCAGTAAGGTCGTGTTGAGGGCGTCTGTCTAGTATAGATCATACATGACCTTCCATTGAACAAAAAATTCACTGTCCCTGTGGAAAAAATCTTGTTCCTTATACTTGACAACGAACGACTCTAGACCATGCTGGGCCACGTCCAAGTACCATTTATGGAATTACCGCATCTTTGTTGTTAGCTGGAGCAGCTCCTCACGCCTGACCAATGATGAGCCCGGTGTAAATGGCCATCTTATTTGGGCATACTCAATCTTCGTCGTGCCTAATACTTGATCTGCATCAAGTCCAGTTTCATTGAAGAATTGTAGCGACTCCTTGGCCTTCTCCTCAGCTGACGTCCTCTCCTCTGACGTCTTCTTCTTGTGGCATTCCTTAGTCAATGTGCGCTCGTAGTTTGATAGGCGAGGCATTTCTTTTTTATCCTTCAAATTTTTAATAGTCCTCAAGCCTTTGTGAAATTCTTCCGTACCAGGTTGAACCTTCTTCTCCGGTGACTTGGGTCTAAAAAAATTTAGTTACCTCGCCTTGTGCTATATTGTTGATCTCCTCCTCGGTCATATCATACGCCCATTTCGGAAGTGGAGCCAGCTTCTTGGATTGGGTGGAGGACCCTATCTTTTTGGGAGCTACTGGTCGAGCTGGCTAGTTTGTCTTGGTCGACGCCTTCTTAGGAGCTGTTGGCCGAGTAGGCTGGCTTGTCCTGGCCGATGTTGGAATTGGAGTTCTGCTAGGGGGTGTTGGAGGAGATAGGCTTCTTCTGGAGCTTATGTGTGCGGGAGGTGGTGTAGGAGTTGGGCTTCTTCGCAGAGAGGACACATCCATGTTATCTCGAAAAATTATGTACCGTTTGCGCCACAGGATGAAATTGTGTACCGCCTCTCCTAGCTTCGTAGTCCCTTCACCTCCGGGAATTTCGAGGTCAAGGTCCTCGTACCCTCGGCAAACCTCCTCTACCGAGACCTTGGAGTAGCCCGACGGTATCTGTTGGCCATGGATGAGCTGCCCCGGCTCAACTGGGTGAGCCATGCCGTGGGCCGCCTTGAAGGAGAGGTTTCGCGCTTGGACGTGCAACTCACAAGGTGTCCGCTGCGTGATGTCATCTACGGGATATCGGTCCAAGTCCGCTTTGGCAGCCACGAAGCCAATGCCTCCGCACGCACGAGGGGCCGATGATGCTAGGATTACTTGAAGGTTCTGCCCGCCTCCCATCGCTGACTCAAGGCTAATCGCACACCTCTCTCGAGATCTCTTCTTACATTCTTCCTATGTTTGATTCAGCGTTCTTCAAGCGACCGAGTCATCGTGTCTGTCGAGCCTTGCTTCTCACCCGACTCCTATAGGTCTCGGTGTCCTGAGTGAAACCAACCATCCACGGGACGACGCCAACGCCTCGTGTACGCCCAGGATGCTCTGCATTTTGTAGGGCCCTTGTTAGCTCGTCGTTCTCCCTGTTTGGCATGAAGGTGCCCTGGGAAGACTCCTCGATCGATTGTACGAGCCTTCTGGCCACACCTCTCAGCACCTCCCCAAACACCGCATTGCCGTCATCGTCAAGGCCGCCGCTGTGAGCATAGAACTAATGCCTTTCTCTGTCGGGCTATTCCATTGTTGCAGGAGCGATACCCTTCGCCAATAGGTTCTGTTCCCTCTTCTTCCATTTAAGTATCGCTTGGCGGTAACCACCAGGGCCGAATCGGTGGTGGTAATTCTTCTTCTGTGCATTCAGCTTGTTCTTCTCACTCAAACTTTGACCTTCATCTGAAGTCTTGTAGTTCATGAACGCATCCCAGTGATCTTGCAACTTTGGGTACTTGTTGAAGTTGGGTGTTCGATTCTTCTTGATATACTCCGTGTTTAGCTTCTTTTTAAAAGTCTGGAATGCGATGGCCATCTTCTTGAGTGTGTAACTTTTCACCTTCTCTTCGGTCCCTTAGGGGAAGGTGAATGTCTTCTTCACATCGGTCCAAAGCATGTTCTTCGTATTTTCAGGGACCTGATCCCATTTCGCTATGCTAATGGGCACGTGGTCCCTAACGTGGATGCCACATGCCAAATTTAACTGGCCAAGCGCCCCCAAGGGTGCAAGAGGTTGGTTGTTCTCGCCGACTTCGGTGATAACGTGTCTTGCCTTCGACTTCTTGCTTGAACCTCACTGACGTGATTGCCTGCTTAGTTGACCGATCTGAAAGTATGGTACAATCATGAACGGGTCAGAATGTTGGCTTAGCATGATAGTGGAACTGACAATCATGAACGGGTTAGAATGTTACCTCACCGGCCTCATCGTGCTCTGCGGCCTCATCGGCCTTGGTGGCCTCAGTGGCCTTAGCGACCACAGGTTGATCCACGAGGGTGGGTTCACTCTCCCCCACCTCATGACCATCATCTCCCGCAATCAAATTTCTCATAAATTCTTCTTGATCAAATCCTTTGCCCGCCATCCTTGTTTCTTAGGCTAGAAGAAGGCACTGAAAATTAACGAAAATAGATCAACAAAAGGTCAAATACTATCGACAAGTAAAGATCATATTTCATGTAAAGCTGATAGTACTACTCTAAAACGACGAGGAGGACGGTGGGGAAGAGAAGGTAGAGAGGACGGGCGGCGACGCTGAAGATGTTCTTAACTTAAGTGGGCCAAATACTATCGACAAGTATACTTATACATTTCACATACACTTATACATTTCACATGATGCATATACATTTGACATTTCACATTTCATATGTACTTATACATTTCAAAATTCAAATACATTACATTTCACATATACTTATACATAGAAATTGCTTCAAAATTCACATATACATAGAAATTTCAAAATTCACTAAGATACATATACATTTGACATGATACATATACATTTCAAAATTCAAATACACTACATTTCACATATACATAAAATTGCTTCAAACTTCACATATACATAGAAATTTTAAAATTCAAATACATTACATTTCACATATACTTATACATAGAAATTGCTTCAAAATTCACATATACATAGAAATTTCAAAATTCACCAAGAATTAAAAAAATTCACATGATACATATACATTTGACATGATACATATACAATTTCAGTGAACAGAGTATGCATATATGGTACAATCGAATAAATGTACGACTCAAGACTATGTTAACGAGCAATGAACACACATATGCACAAACAACTTCACCAAGTCGTGCATTTTTTCAATTGTCATGATCCCCGAATTTTGACCGTGCCAAATGCCAAAGCAATGTGCAAAACAATTATCACACACACACCATATTTTCGAAATACAAAGCTTTATATGGATCATCAAACTTCTTTTTGGAGCTCCACAATTTGCAGCAAATCTTCACTCCTTGTCATTCACGTCAAGACGGCACCAGGGCAATCAAGCGAATGTATTGCTGAAAGCTCTCCCATGATACATATACATTTCCTAGTGTATGCTCTTAAGCACTCATAAACTCTAAAGCATAACCATAAAAAAAGACCTTGTTTCCAGGAGGTCACATACATATATAATCATATATGTAAATATATACATGTATATATATCCACATAAAATTTTCCATAATACATAAGTATATACATGTGTGCAAATGTTTGTATATATATAAACACAAGGTCAGTCATACATGCAAGCACACATGGCCACAGATTTCAACAAGTAACACACATAATTGTATGCACTATGGTAGCTCTACACATTCACACACTCTGAGCAGTGCCTTTCACTTAAAGAAACCTCATTCATACATATAAGTATGACTTCACATAAACACACAAGACTCACCAATGTATATACTTATATAAATAGGCTCTTGAACCCACATTTCCACCAGCACAAAATGCATACATATATACACACACAAAATTCAGCAATACATTGATTCATATATTCACAATGTTAGCACTATACACATACACTTACATACCCAATTCTCAGCAATGTATATCAATATTTACGCACAAATTTTGCATGACTATAATACTATAGCACACACAATCTCAATTCAATCAAAACACATTTCACAGTTTGCGTAATTAACATTCAAGTTTAAATATCATTCTTCGAGAGAATATTAAACCCAGGCCCACACATCCTAGTTACCCAACAAATAAAATCAAGAGACTAGTACAAATATCGAATCATCCATGTATGCATATATATACGAATCTGTGCACATGCACATTATACACATACTTATATATACAACAGCTAGAAATACACACACACACACTTAACAACCTCATTATCATCAACATAGCCAGTAATCATCAACATGTAGCATTCTGGTACCAGAGCAAAGCGCGAGCAAAAATGATTGAGACCTAATTGATTCAGCAAGAATGATTGAGACCTAATGTGATTATGTGAAGTACATCCACGCACTCACCGGGGAAGGGAAGCCATGTTAGAAGCGTGACGTGGGGGGATTCTGGGTGGGGTTCACGAGGGCCACCGCTGTGGCGGCGGCCGGGGAAGGCTGATGAGGGGGCTTGTGGGGAGCACAGGTTGTCGAGGGCCACGGTCTGGCCAGAAAGGTGGGGAGCGGATCAGGTGGGGCGGCAAGGTTTGTAGCTTGCTTGAACTAACAAGAGGAGAAGGAAATTAGGGAAGATGTGAGAGTGGGAGGAGCAAGAAATTGGGGAAGATGCGGCGGCAAGAGAGATTTATATGTGGTACCATCAGTCCCGGTTGGTGTCTTTAACCGGGACTGATGCTTAACATCTGTACCGGTTGGATACATCAACCGAGACTGATGACTCACATCGATCTGATTGGATATACCAACCGAGACTAAATACCCGATTATGTTTGAAGCCTAGGCACTTGTCAAGAGGTTGGTGTATCCAACCGGACCGATGTGAAGCATCAATCTCGTTGGATACATCAACCTACTAATTAAAATTATTTTCCAACCATTTAATATAAATTAAAATTATAAAAATTATAAGAAATAAAGTAATTTTTGCACACTTATAATTGAAAATTTTCACCTTGTTATATAAATTCAATTATTGCTTCTTTGCTTAATAAAAATAATAAATCATACTTATTCCACACTAAAAATGATTTTTTAAAATAAAATAAGGTTACTACTCATTTATAAATTCCTTTTATAGTTTCTACAATTCAAAGAATAATATGAAAAATTCATATATTCTTTAGAATATTATTTTTCAACCATCTAATATAAATTAAAATAATAAAAATTATAAGAAATAAAGTAATTTTTGTACTCTTATAATTCCATTGAAAATTTTCACCTTGTTATATAAATTCAATTATTGCTTTTTGCTTAATAAAAATAATAAATCATACTTATTCCACACTAAAATGATTTTCAAAAAATAAAATAAGGTTACTAGTCATTTATAAATTCCTTTTATAGTTTCTACAATTCAGTAATAATATGAAAAATTCATATATTCTTTGGAATATTATTTTCCAACCATCTAATATAAATTAAAATTATAAAAATATAAGAAATAAAGTAATTTTTGCACTCTTATAATTTCATTGAAAATTTTCACCTTGTTATATAAATTCAATTATTGCTTCTTTGCTTAATAAAAATAATAAATCATACTTATTCCATACTAAAATTATTTTCAAAAAATAAAATCAGGCTATTAATCCAAAGCTGGCATATAGGGGCTCAAATAGCTACTTTACATATTTGGAACCATATAGGGGCAAATTTGGAAGGTGAATCCAAATCTGACATATAGGGGCTCAAGTGGCTACTTTACAAATTTAGAACTATATTCATCATTCATACATGGGTTTATACAACACAGTTGGACTTATTTGCTAACATACTTTGTTTTTACAAGCGATCCTTCATTATGATCGCGGCGTACGTAGGGAGATTCCTCTGTATCATTCAGGACACTAATGTCTACATCCACCGTAAAAGGAGGTAGCTCGTCGAACTGATTATACTCTTCTTCATCCGTGACGCCCTCAACTCTGACAATCCTTCTTTTACCTGGAAGAACCACGTGGCGCTTTGGCTGATTGCTACTGCTAGTCTTCTCCTTCTGCTTTTTGTTTTCGGTAGACTTGTCATTCTGCTTCTTGCTTTTAGTAAGCTTGTCCTTTTGCTTTTTCGATTTACTGTCCATGTCCATCACATAGAATACCTGTGTCACATCATTAGCAAGTACGAATAGTTCGTCCCTATAGGCCATTTGCTTGAGGTCCATGGTTTTCATACTGCATCGCTCGAATTCTCCACTACCGCCGCTTGACCCATTGGCACCGAAACAGAGGGACTTTTAAAGGTTCGTACTCGAACTCCCATATATCCTTTATGAAACCATAGTAGGTGTCCATCTTTCCATTTTTGTCCAAGGCATCTATACGGACGCCGCTGTTTTGGTTGGTGCTCTGCTATCCTGGGCTGTATTGTAAAATGTGTACCTATTTATTTCATATCCTTGGAATGATACGATTGTTGTGGATGGTCCCCGAGCTAAGAGTTTCAACTGTTCATCATCTGTTTGGTTACCCAACAGTTGCTTTAGTAACCAACCACCGAAATGATCCATTTGCTCGACTGCGATCCACTTATCTGACTTCTCTAGGTATTAGTCGCGTAGACTCATCTCATGATCATAGATATACGGAGCCATTACAGTTGCTTGTTTCAATACTGTGAAATGTGCTTGTTTAAATGAAAGTAGATCGTTGCTATAGGATTCTTTTCTCCCTAGAGTCCCTTTTCCCTGTAGCCTCCCCTCATGGTGTGATACAGGGATGCCAATCAGATTCAGATCATCAATGTAATTAACACAACTCAATCACCTCCTTCAGGCTAACACCTCAAGCAATGCAGGCTTCTAGGTGAGACCGTTACTAACATACTTTTTAGGACACCCATGTACCTCTCGAAAGGAATATATTATGGAGGAACACGGTACATACAAACGAGACAATTAAATGTCTATCTAGACATCTTGTAAGGTGAAAGCCTAGGACAAAACATATACTCTATGTGGCCTACATGCCTTCCAAATCCCCATCGCTTATATCTATTGTAAAACATAGTCGTTCACCCATTCGAATCAATCTGCAGACGCAAACAAGAACACGTGAATCAAGAACAAGAGCACATGAATATAGAGGTGGAACTCTCGACGACACGTGGCATAATCTGGACCATTGAATACCAATCTAATACTATCGATAATTTGGTGACGTGGCTAAATATCCACCATTAGATCTAAATCCGACAATCAAGATTAACCCGAGGGTTTATTCAGGCACTTAAAGGTCGTGGGCCAACCGTGACCCTACGATCTTAATCCAATGGCTAAGGCTTACCGGCGATCCGCTATTCACCAAGCGACATGGACAATTCCGGTGCTTCGATGAAGATCCGACTAACCGAGACGCTCGGGTTCGGCGATGGTGAGGCGACGGCTTGATTTCGCCGGAGACGAAGACGACGACCAATGCCCCGGCGTTGCGGCTGTTCCCGGTGATTCGTAAGAGGCAGCAGCCCGACGCGTCTCGACACGCCGAGCTCGAACCGACTCCACTCGGCGGAAGAGTCTCTCGCGACGGCGAACACGGCAAACTCTCAGAATCTCGACGAGCTCGCAATCCTCATGGTCGACTCTTCGGCGGCGCTTTAGGGAAAACTCAATCACCTCCTTCAGGCTAACACCTGCACAGTAATGCAGTTTTTAGGTGAGACCTATTCTTAACATACTTTTTAGGACACCCATGTACCTCTCGAAGGGAATATATTATGGAGGAACACGGTACATACAAACGTGAGACAATTAAATGTCTATCTAGACATCTTGTAAGGTGAAAGCCTAGGACAAAACATATACTCTATGTGGCCTACATGCCTTCCAGTCCTACTGCTTATATCTATTGTAAAACATAGTCGTTCACCCATTCGAATCAACGGTACGCAAACAAGAACACGTGAATCAAGAACAAGAGCACACAGAATATAGAGGTGGAACTCTCTCGCTTTATTAGATTGATTGAATACAATGGGGCACGCCCAATATATATATATATATATAGAGAGAGAGAGAGAGAGAGAGAGTTCGGATTCGCCCACACAAATAAGAGATAGAGTTCTAACCGTATTCGGTTTAGATTTTCTTATCTCAAAACACTCCCCCTTAGGCGAATACCACATAATGTGCATGTCTCATTAAAAACTCCACTCAAAAACCGAGTGGGAAAAAGGAGATGAGAAAAGAGTACATTGCATTCACACTTTATGTTGCACTAGTTGCCTCATTAAAAACATTCATGTGAGAAACTTCAGGAAAACTCACAAAGGGGAAAAGAGTACAACTTATAATCTTCAGGATTTATATTAGGATCTTTAGGGTCACAATAAGGGTTATGGTTCAAGGGTTTTCTCCCCCTGAACTTTGCATCTCTCTAAGTCTTCTCATTCCAATGCCTTTAACGCATCTTTGAAATGTGGATTTAGGCAAAAACTTAGTAAATAAATCTGCAAGATTTTCACATGACTTAGTTTGCAAGATTTTTATTTCACCGCTCTTCTAGAGTTTGTAAGGGTAAAATAACTTATGAGCAATATGCTTTGTGATGTTGCTCTTCACATAACCAAATTGCATTTGTGCAACACAAGCAGTATTATCTTCATAGATAATCGTGGGGGTATCGACGGCGTTAAGGCCACATAACTTCTGGATATAGTTAATCACACATCACAGCCAAACACATTCACGTGAGGCTTCATACAGAGCTTATGATCTTTGAGTGGTTGGTAGAAGTTGCTACTAGGGTCTGCTTAAAAGACCGTCAAGAAACGGCTATACCACCACAGAGAAATACAAAACCAGTCTATGATTTGGCACTGTAGGGATCAGACAGATAGCCAGCATCTGTATATCCTATCATGGTCAAGTCTTGGTTCTTCTGGTAAAACAATCGAAGATCTCGAGAACCTTAGAGGTATCTGAGTAAAGTCTTGACACCAGCCCAATGTCTTCTAATTGGGGCTGAACTGTGTCTTGCTAGCATATTTACTGTGAATGCAATATCAGGCCTTATGCAATTCGTAAAATACATGAGTGCTCCAATGGCACTTAAATATGGGACTTTCGGTCCTAAGACTTCCTCATTTTCTATCTCCAGTCTGAAAGAGTCTTTATCCACTTCAAGGGATCTTACGACCATGGGAGTTTTCAAAAGGATGCGATTTATCCATACTAAACCTCTCCAATACCTTCTGGGTATGGGAAGCCTAGTGAACAAGGATTCCTTCTAGAAAATGCTTGAGTTGTAGGCCTAAGAAAATTTTGATTTTACCCAAATTTTTCATCTTAAACTCTGTCATAAGGTAAGCGCTTGCTTCCTTTATTTCCTTTGTGGTTCCGATGATATTCAGATCATTGACATATACTGAGATGATACAGAATCCATTCTGGGACTTCTTTATGAACACACAGGGACAATCATCATTATTTGAGTATCCCTTCTTCAAGAGGAATTCACTAAGCCGGTTATACCACATTCTCCCTGACTGTTTTAACCTATATAGCGATCTCTGCAGTTTGACGCTATACATGTTGCGACTATTAGGATCCAGGACTTTGACTCCTTCTGGGACTCATATAAATATTCAAATCCAGTGACCCATATAAATATACGGTCACTACATCCATCAACTGCATTTTTAGACTTAAGCTAACTGCCATTGATATTAAGTATCGGAACGTTTTTCCACTTATCACAGGAGAATAGGTTTCATCGTAATCGATGTAGAGTCTCTGTGTGAACTCTTGTGCTACAAGCCTCGCTTTTATATCTCACCACCTGGGTATTTTCATTTTTCTTCTGGATGAAAAACCCATTTGATCCTCCAAGGAACACTTTAGAAGATGTTCGGTCAATAGGACCAAAAAACTTTCCTCTTATTAAGCGAGCGCTGCCTCAATTGCTTCTTTTGTTTGACCCTATCTGAGTGCTTCTGGCACTCTGCCATAGACTTTGGTTCTAAATCCAAATTTTTAGCAATTTTAGAGGCAAATATATGTCAACAATTGTAGTATTTCTTTTATTCATTTCTCCTGCATCACTTCGAGGATATATCTATATTAATTTCTTCCAGCTCCTTGTGATTTCCCACAACGATGGAGTCTAGGTGTCCCGACTTCCCAGCGTGGAATTGTGCGCGCAAATATACGCTGGGGTTATCATCTTCAGGATGAATCACTTCAGGGATGTTACCATCTTCATGATGGCTCACTTCAGGGATTTTCTCAACATTAGGTTGAGCTTCTTCTACTGTCATGGGTAGTGTTCTCATTTGTTTGGTTCTCTACTTCTGTGAACGTCTCCGCGGAATTGAATCCCATGCACCTGGAGGCCTCCCACTCTTATCATGAGGGTCAAGAGTGGGTTCAATATCCTTCTAGGATATTTCCACTCTTTCAGGTGCATATATTGTAGATATATGAGATGTTTAAAACTTAAGGGAGTATGACTGGACTCAGGGTGTAATACGGCATTCTTCCAGTGCCAACTATGAGAGTATCGCTTCTGGCGATAGATATAATATGTTAAATTCACTTAGTGTGGTACAATTGTCTTTTAGACAGATTTTCTCCTCCGCTATTGGATTATATATTTTGTTCTATATTAGAAGAATGATTTATCAATCAAACAATCGTTGCATCAGGAACAAATTGTAGGATATAGAGCAAACATAGCACAATTAAACAGATATCTGGGAAATATCGATTTATTCAATTTTGAATGATAATCGCTCAACAGGAGTGTAGACCAAATGTTCATTCAAGACTAACAAAGTGAAGGAATATGTGACATCGACTAACAAAGTGAAGGAATACTTAGGAGACTAATCCAGGTCTCCATATGAGTCATATGTGTCCTTCTGGGACTCCTCGAACTTTGTAATTTCAATAACCATATTATCACACACTTCTCAGCACCTGTGTCAACAACAGGTTGAATGGTAAAGTATAATTCAACATTGTTTACCCCTGGTCTTATTGATTTTTCTAGTGGATTTTGTGTAAAGGTCTACCACATGCTTCAGGATGTAATAGTTGCATGACCAGTGGCCAATGCATCCATACATAAAACTGGGTTATTCAGGGTTTGTAGCCTTACTTCTGGAAGTCCCTGGCCCTTTACCTTTACTTTTCCACTGTGAATTACTCTTCCCTTTTATTCCCTTTTGCCCTTTCTGCAGCCACAGCTATTGCTAGCCTGCTAAGGATTTGCATGTGCTTCAGGCACTGCAAGACTCCCACTAGGAAGTACGTGATGATTCTTCATTAGGAGTTCATTATGTTTTTCCTGCTTCTATCAAAATATATATAAGCTCGAAGTACTTCTAGTACTTGGCGTGACGATACTATTACAACAGTACCCTCATATTGAGGTGGAAGGTGCATAATATCTTGTAGCTTTCTGGTCACATAATGTTAGATCAATGACAAGCTTGTATATGACAAAAATTATATGCTGCCACAACCTTTAAAATCTTGAAAACGCAGGAGAATCCATTTGCGTTGTACTTTTGGCAACAGGACGGATCTTTGTTGGTTATATATTTTTCCTTCAGGGAATTCAAAAATACCAGCTAGTCCGTATGAAAATGGTGCCTCAAGAGGTGTAGAGCCGTATATCTGATTGCTTCAGGAAGAGTAAGGGTACTAGCTTCAGGCTAGGAAAATAGTAGCTCTAAAAGATCGAGCTATCAGATTAATCTTAGTATTCGTTGCCTGAGTAAGGTGATTATTGCCATTCAAGGCAAGCTTGATAAGTTCTCTCTTTGCGATGTCCAACATATCCTATTTCTATTTATGCAAAATGACTTTTACTATTGATAAAATCATTATATTGCCTGCTCACTCTTCAATCAGTAAAGCTTGGTCTATATCTATTCAGTAGATAATTATCTAAAATTTTCCAAAAGCTTCCTAGCAATTTTCATAGCTTTGTGCTAATTATTCAGCAATTTTTCAAAATTAGCATGTAACTCAAAAATAAATTTCAACATATATCAATATGGAATTATGCTAAGACAATAAATCCAGAGATATGGAGCTTTTAATATGCTCTATAAAATTTTTCTAGCAATTTTTCATACTTTTCTACTAATCATTAAGCAATTTTCAGAATTACCGAATAACAGAAAAATTACTTTCAATATGAATTAATCATGGCATAATGCTGAGAATATTAATCCAGAGACTTAAAGCTCTTAAATGTTGTTTAGAATTTTTCTGGCATTTTTCATGCTTTTCTGTTAATTACCAAGCAATTTTTAGAATTACTGAATAACAAGAAATAATATATCCAACATATATAAACATGAAAAACATGCAAAGAAAATTAATCTAGCAACATGACATAGAGCAATAGGTCATACATATTTTTTCCATAATTTTCTAGCATTTTCTGTTAATTACTAAGCAATTTTCGTAATTACTTAAATAACGAAAATAAATAAATTTCAGCACATATAATAATGCTAGAAAAATAACCGAGAGAACGAACTTCAAAAGGTGCTTAATATCAATTTTCAATTTTTTTTGAAATCCCATATACATAGAGAATCTAAGCCTATGATTTATTTCCAATTTTCATATTTAACAACTATTTCTGAAAAGAACGGGTCGTACGACTACTAGGCCTTACGGCCCACCGGTCATTTGCCTCCTTTTTTGGCCCAAGCGGGCCAGCCGGTCCTTTGCACATGCAACCTATTACTATTCTGGCCCATCCGGCCCAACATCGGATATGCAACCCTAACCGCCGTTATCGGGTTATCCTTTTCACTACCGAGCAAGAGCTCTCAAATCCCAACGTCACTAAGCGTATGCACGCTCACCGGGAAAATGTCGCGTGTGCTACTTCACAATGAGAGCTCCGGGCATCGCCGCGCAGATTTGGGGCACCGCCACGGGTTCAGCGCCGCCATGATAGCTTCGGGCGCTGCTGCGGATTTAGTGTCGCCGCACGGGCTTCAGGCACCGCCGCGGATTCAGCACCGCCATGGGTTTGGGCGCCGCCGCACAAGTTTTAGGCGCCACCACTGGTTTGGGCGCCGCCACACGGGCTTCGCCATGTGGGAGCCAATAGGCCATGTCTGCCAGTCAGCTCGGAGGTTGAGGGCGTTGCCTCACGAGCATCGTGCGGGCGTTGCCATGGTGCTTGCCTAGGCTTGCTGGCACCTAGGCTTGCCGCCGTTGGGCGTAGAGTGGTGACAGCTCGGCTCGTCGGGCATCGATGGTGCGGCGCGGGACCGAGAAGGACAACACTAAGGATATGGCCGACATGGCCAATCGAGCGAGATGTTGCCGGGCGCGATAGACATGGGCTCAAGGCCAATGTGATAGGCACGAGCGAGAGGCCATCGGGATGATCCTCAGAGAGCGGCGTCGCGAGGCGCTGCCTCTTCGAGATCTTCGGTCGTGCTGGCCATGGTCGCCGTCGGCTGTGCGAGCCACAGCGCAATCGCTGCTTCAAGCGCGCAGGCCTGTCACCGCTACTATCGGCCGGCGTGAAGGCACGACGCTTCAGGCACCCATGCCTAGTGACTCCACAGGCGCAAACGGCGGCATTGCCGCTGCTAGATTTTTTTATTATTAATTGATGATGAACAGTAGGTAATGCATATACTCCTGGCAATCATCCTATGTAATTAATCTGCAAACATGGTACAACGATCTGCAGGATCGATAGATTGCATAGAAATGCTTACGTAGGGCTTGCGGTAGCGTAGATCGTGTGTCACAGGATGAATTCAACGCAGTGTGATTGTCGCAGGCAGACGATCATGATCGACCTCGGTAGAGTCTCGTGCTGATAACGTGTTGTAAACCATAGTCGTTCACCCGCTCGAATCAACGGTACACAAACAAGAACACGCAAATCAAGAACAAGAGCACACAGAATATAGGGGTGGAACTCTCTCGCTTTATTAGATTGATTGAATACAATGGAGCACACCCAATATATATATATATAGAGAGAGAGAGGAGTTTGGATTTGTCCACACAAATAAGAGATAGAGTTCTAACTATATTCGGTTTAGATTTCCTTATCTCATAACAATATCTAACCCTTTATTATGGTGCCATTCGTGCACATTCCCTCCTTTTTCCGGATGCGTGTGCAGTGGCACATCCATGTGTTTGAGGCTACTGCTTGTTTTTTTTTCCTATTAAGACAATGTACAAGGAAGCACAAGACAAAATAGTGTAATGTATGGATTACATCCTTGCCTTTCTAGAGAGAATTTTAAGTTAGCTCTACAGTACACACCTATGAAGAGATACACACCTATGACAAAGGTTGGCCAGAATAATAGGGGATGTCCATGCAACGGTCTATCCAACAATCGAGCCTCCTAAGAGGGACATTCCGCTGGAAAGTGCACATCAATGGAAATCTATAAGCATAGGGTACAAAACATGAACCGGAAAATTAATATCATTCCCAATCATACGCACTAGATCGCCAGTACACCAGATCGATATATAAATGGAGACAACACAGTATCTAGCGAACAAAAGAGACAAATATAGAACACTCTAGCACGGAGCTAGATGGGTCGGATACGATGCGCACCTACCAAGTTAACCAAGCAAACAACACCAGGCATGGCCGCCGCGGGACCTACAGTAGGGGAAGCGTGGAGTTGTACGATAGTGTTGGCGATGGCCTCGCTGTAGTCTCTCGCAAAGGGGTCACCACTGACACACGCTGGGAAGAGGCGATCACTACAGGCCTAGCACTCTTGAGAGTTTCGTCGACCAACAAACATAAAACACAAGCAATCTGTACAAATCGCAACATGCAAATCAAGAATGATGTGTACCTACATGCAATGCTCATATGTCCATCGCATAGCCAGGCCCAGCAGTCAGAGGCCTCAGGTAGCACACACTCAGTCCAACAACCCCATAGATAGAACTTACAGGGGAGGACCGGAGGAGTGCTGTGTACGGGCTTGAAACCACACGCGACGCAGACGGATGCACATAGCCTACAAAACCGAGACCTAGATCGTCGTCCGATCCATATCAAACGGACACAGAAACAATAAACACAACCCACAGCAATAGCCTCTTTTCCCATGCCTCGGGAGCACGCGAACAACGTACATGTGCCCATGTGTAGGGATCGCAATCAGTTGCAGTGGGTACGGGTAGTACTAGCTCATACCTATACCCGTAAACCAAAATCTCTCCCACAGGTATATCTGCGAAGGGTCGTGGGCGAAAAATCTCACCCATACCCATCGCCTATGGGTACTCGATATCCGCTTGTATACCCGTTTACTGCTACCATCAACAATTTTTTTCAACCAAATGGCACTAGGAGCTAATGAGCTATGGTACTAATACAATCTTTTTGATGAAGTTAATCTTTTTGATGAAGTTATGGATATTAGTTATATTCTATGGATTAAAGAATGATTATCAATGATTCAAAATTTCAAATGTACATGAGAATAAAAATTAAAATAATATATGTAGATAAATAATACACAGATGCTCAAGTTCAACAATTACTTAAATGAGTTACCACAAATTAGGGATCAGGAGGCCAACTGGATGCCTGTTCTAACCCGTATATCAATAGAAAGTGTTGGGTAATCAGGCGGAATTGGTACAGGTGAAGCTCCCCATATCCATACCGTTTGTCCATCGGGTAGACACTGCTACATAATACGTCTTTACTATCGGGTCTACATCGGCATCACTACCGGATGTGGACCTGGCACTACCTAAGTGGCAGTGATAGTCGATGACTATCACTACCAGATGTAAACCGATAGTGATAATCTCTATCACTGCCGGTTCATATTGTACAGCCGGTAGTGATAATAATTATTATTGCCGATTATCTTTCATAACCGGCAGTGATAATTATCACTGTCGTAATTTCGTCAATAACAGGTAGTGATAAGTAGTATCACTGCCACATTTCCCTTGGCAACCAGCAGTGATAACTCTCTGCCCTATTTTCCTCCAAAACTGCTAGTGATGGGTTTTTTAAACCTTTTTTTATATTTTTTGCAGTATATGTATTATGTAATGTTGTAGCATATATATATTGTACAGTAGATGTATTCTGTACGGTATATGTTATGCACAATATTAACGAAACATCGCTAAAGCATAATTCAAATACATTGAAACATCATAATATTTAATTATTACATTGTTCATTCACAATCGTTGACATCTCACTTAAGCTACAAATGCTCGTAAAACTCGCCATTTGGGTTGATAACTTCTCAAACGATGAACCCAGCTAACTGCTCTCAAAGGGCTTAAATTTCGTTGTTGAGCAGGCTGCTGGTGCCTAGCTTCACGCGCTATCATGGGAGAAATTAAAGCTTTAATTAGTGTCATCATCTTTATAAAGAGAAGTATGCGTCAACATGTAATGATATATCATCTCGCCATTGTAGTCCGTACTGTCAGTGACGAACGTGTGCATATGTGCCATTGCGTAGTATCCATATAAATTGTTCCCTTTGGGCTGTCTCAGGCATAGAAAATCGGTTTTTATTTTGAACTTCTTCGTGAATGGACGATACCGCTGGTTCTTCTTGTGGTATTTTGCGTACACCCTGTGCATGGTTTTGAGTAGTCATTAAAATTAATTAAGTGCAATGGAATAAAAGATTACTGGAGCAATAATGGAACGACCGAGTTTACCTATCTAGCAACTCCATTAATTCTTTGTAATCGTTTGTTAGTTTCCTCATTGAGTCTAAGATAGTGATGTTGCTTTCGTCTAACATGATGACGAGGAGGATCTAGTGAAAGCTGCAGAAGTCAATTAGTCATCACATAGTGTTGTGCATCAAATATGCGAGACTAGTAGGCAGAGAAACACGTACTGAAAGTTATAGGATAAAAGTGCATAGGTCTTGTCTTGTAGTTTTAGCAGTGCCTTGAGTACGTACTTCTCAACCTCTTTTATCGTTCTTGGATCTATAATAAGTTTGCAGTTGACAAGGCCCGGGTCAAGGAATCCTACCCTTTCATTTAAGTCCGCTCTAAGTGTCATTGCCTCCATTCTACATAAAAAAAGAAGTCAGACCTTCAATTTAAGGTATGTGAATGTACAGTATGAATTATACAAGAGACTTACAGAGTCTACATTCTTAATATAGACACATTGAGGGCGTCTCATTGGTACAACTAGTATATTTCTTGGTGTTCTACCCAAAACGTCGTCCATGTTGTGAAAATCCACATCTTTGTATCTAACGAGGAAAGCATCGTTCTTTGTCTCTTGGACATACTACCGGTACCATTGATGTAGACATCGTAACTATGTTGTCAGTCTGGGCTCCTCATTTGGATCCACCAAAACTTCCCCATTAACGAATGGCCACCTTAGAGGGGGCTCCTGCCCTTTAGCACCTCTTTGGTCTCCAGCAACAGCTGCTTTACCACCATTTCCTTTAGATTTCTTCCTAGAGATGCACTCGTAATATGATCGTTGGCTAAGTTGAGGAGATTCAGTTGCCCGTCTTGTCTGTTTAACCGCCGCTAAGCCCATAAAGAAATCCCTTTTGGTAGCTTCGATTACAACCTTATCAGGTGGTGGCGTCTTTTTAAAGTGAGCTGTTACGCTGGCGTCTACTTCCTTTCTAGTTTCTTCTTCGGTCAAGTCATATGCTCATTTCTTGCTAAGAGTTTGTGCTAACTTCACATATGATGAACTTTTCCTTCCTGACCAAGGTTTGCGAGTCACAAAGTCGAGTCGAGTCGCTAGGGTACTGACTTGTAGACTAGTCGCTGACTAGTCGATACAAGTCGATGACTATACTTTATAATTTTCTATAAATATACCAACATACCGCATACAAAAAGCAGAGAACATAGAAGTAGAGAAGAAGTGAAGAACACGGAGTTGTGCAATAGCTTGTTGCTTGTTTGTCAATTCTGCGCATCTCACCATGCAACAACACCACGAAATGATGAGAAAATGAATTGGTCATCACGACAATGAATTAAAATTATTGTATCAAGCTTTTCAATTAGCACAGCAAGTAAAATATGAAGTAAATAAGTTGCTAAGTGTCTAGTAAGTCCAATAATAAGCAAGTTCAACAATCTAGATGACATGTTCATCATAACAAAGTAGCAAATTAGAAACTTAAACATGTCCTCATGTCCAACATAACAAACTACATGTCCAACATAGCAACTTAAACATGTCCAACAGACTACATGTCCAACATAGCAAATAGCAACTTAAACATCCAAATCATCATCCAATTGAAATTCATGACTTCCTCCTCCTGCACTAGACTCCTTGTTATCATCATCTCCGCTGTCCATGTCATCATCAGCCGCAACCTCCTCTATAGTGGTGTCAATGATGTCCTTCTCCAATGCTTCATTCCTTCTTTTTAAGTGTCGCCGCTGATAACTAAGCATGGTGGCTTTGGAAGCACCATCACCATGAGCTTGCCTTAGAAAATTGCAACCTATTAGACCATCACTAGCACCAGTGGCTTCATCAACGTGTGCCCAAGTTAGTATTTCATCACCGGTAGCACCTTCATGAACCGGTTCGGCATTGATGTCAACCCATTCATTATCCCATTGAAATTCTTCTACTATAAGTGGGTTAGCCTTCTTTCCTTTGGAGCCTTCATCGCGTAGCTTTTGAAACCTATTTGTCATTCTTCGATTGTACGAAACATACACCAACTTGCTCAATCTATTGTGTTCTAGATGGTTTCTCTTTTTTGTATGAATCTGCACACACAAATATGCAAAAGCATGTCAAATGCAACTCCAATCAACTTGCATGTGTTACTTACAAGTGTGAGTTACTTACATGAGAGAATGTACTCCAATTACACTCGCATCCGGACGACGAACAACAAAGGCCAACGATTCTCTTTGCTAGACATTGAAGCTCATAAGCAAGGCCGCCATATGCACTCCACCAAAGCACTACAACAAAAATTAGCATATCACAATTTTAAAAATAGAAGATTACAAGATAGAAAAAACTGAATAAGCTTCAAAGATCCGACTTACAAGGACTCTTGTTGTCTCTTTCTTTGATTGCCATTTTCTTGGTGAAGCAATCACCTTCTATCCGCTCATAATCATCGGCTTGCTTGCTTATCTTGGCATGTTCATCTTCATCGGCCTCCATCTTCCATAGCACATCGTTAAACATCGAGCGGAGCCTTGTAGCAAGTCTTCTATTGGTCTCTCTAATGGGAAAGAACTTATTTGGATTCAAAAATAGTGCTGCCCCATAAAGATTTTGCTCCATTTGACTGTCCCACCTCTTGGCACCTCTTGTCAACAATGCCAAGCACTTCATTCATTAAGCCTTCCTTATGTTGCAAAGCCTCCTTTATGTTCTTCTTTGCAAGGTCCATGGCTGCCCATATTTCGAGGCATTGCCGATCTCTCATCACCATCGGCAATTCTCGTGACAATAAGAAGAGGTTGGGAAGCTCTCATGCAATTCTCCACCGCTTGCCAAAACGACACGCATAACACATATTTTTCAGACGCCTTTCCTACTTCAGCTCTTCAATTTGTTCTCACACAATTCATCACTAACAAAGAGGGCTTTCACCCTTGCCGCTGTTTCCACATGCTTGCCAATGTAAGGAAGGATGTCGCGAAACAGGTGGTCTGCAGGCCTCACAAGATCTCTACCATTTGTCTTGCTCCTCATCAAGTCGAGAATCCTTCCATGCCCATAGATAAACCTTGTGATCCTCTTTGCTTTAGCAATGCAACCACTAAACTCATTAATCTTCCCAATGTCCTCCAAAGATAAGATCCAAGCAAGGCGGCACAAAGGCGTCCAAAACAAGGTAGGAATCCTGTCCATAAGCATCCTACCCGCTGCCTTGTAATTGGATCCATTGTCTGTGACAACTTGAACCACAAATTCCTTCCCAATGGCATCAATTTGCTCCTCCAACAACTTTGCTACCAATTTCGCATTAAGCTATTCGGAAGAAACATTAGATGACCCCAAGAAGAAGGTACCTTCTGGACTATTCACAAGATAATTTATCAAGTGTCGCCCTTTCATATCGGTCCACCCATCTGACATGAGTGTGCATCCATACTCTTGCCATGCCAACTTATGCTTGTCCTTCACTTCATTTGTCTTGGACTTTGCCCTCTCTAGCAATCGCACTCTTACCTCATGGTAGGTAGGTGATCTATACCTAGGGCCATACTGCCCTATGGACTCAAGTAGAACCTTCCAGCTTCTTGAATTGATAATATTGAGTGGTATGCAATTCTCATATATAAAGTTAGCTACATGATCATCCACAATTTGCTTTTGCTCCTTTGACTTTTTTAGTGCAATGCTCAAGTGTAGGTTGAGAAGTGCGTGAGCTATGTCTCTCCGAAACAACCTCTTCTCGCGCCTTTCGAATCATATCAACAATCGGCTTCTTAGTGGGCGGACGTAAACTTGAAAAGAAGGCATTGGTTCCTTTCTTTTTAAAGATGATGATCCTTGAACTTCCTCCTTGTTGTTGCACGGTCTCACATTCGACTCCACCTTCTGTTTCACCCCCACCCCCTTCATCAAGATCTAGCTCCATGGCTTTGAACTTCCTTAAATTACTCTTCAAGAAGTCATGCATCTCTTTTCGATTTCTTGTAGCTTTGGGACACTTCTCTACATCATTTGAAACCCCACCAAGGTGTCGCTTCATTCTTACCACTCCCAAGATAGACTTGCTTGTTGCACAACATACATTGGAGGAGATCCTTCTTCTCTAAAACAGGCCAGAAGGCATACTTCCAAGCTGGATCCTTTGATTTAGATGGCCTCCGCTTGGGATCCTTGGATGGATCATACTGCTCAACCGCTGCTACCATTTGTTGAGACACTTGGTGACCGGCTGCCATTTGTACCTATGGAGTGCAAGAGAAGGGATAATCAGTGCTTTTACTCTGTAATCAACTAGCAAACTGTACTAGCAAAGCAGGGATAACTAGCAAAGTAGTACTGCAAAGCAAGGAAGGGATAGCAGTAGCAAGATAACTAGCACTGAAGCAAAGCATCGAAGGCTCGAAGCAAAGCAATAGCAGGGGCGCTCGAAGCAAAGCAGTAGCAGCGGCAGGGATAACTATCAAAGCAAAGCAGTAGCAACGGCACTGGGATAACTATCGCCGGCTCCTCCGCCATCACCTTCCTCCTCCTCCGCCGGCTTCCACCGCCTCCTTAGCCGCTCCTCGCCTCCCCTCCTCGCCTTTGCCTCGCCATCTCCTCCGCCCACTCCTTGCCTGGCTCCGCCTCGCTCCTCCGCCTCGCCATCTCCTCCACTGCTCCTCTCGCCGCAGCGGAGGCTCGCTCCCATCGTGAAGAGACCGAGAGGAGTAGGAAGATGAAATGTACTGCGTGGTGGCGTCCGTGATGAAGCTCGGCGGCGGCATAGCAAAGTAGGGTTTCTTACTTTCTTCGGTCCTGGCTCTTGCTCGTTACTCCTTGGTAGTCACGGTCTGGCACTCGCTTCTTCACTCGGTTTGGGCTTTGGCCTAATATGGCCCATGGGCGACTCCCTACTCGGCTAGCAGCGACTAGTCACCGACTAGTCGGCTAGTCGAGCGACTAGCACAACTAGTCAAGTCGGGTGCAGCGACTAGGTTCGCGAAACCGACTTATCGGCTAGTCGTCGACTAGTCATGACTAGTCGCTCGACTTTAAAACAGTGTTCCTGACCGTGTAGAATGTTGAGATCGTGGTGCTCTTTGATTACTGTCTTATGGCGCTAAAGTAGGAGAAGGACCTTTTTTGGGTGACGCCGAGGAGAACTTTTCCTGGGTAGAGAGTCTGCCTCGTCATCATTATTATTGTCATCGTCGTCGTCATCATCTGAGCCAAACTTTATGTAGCGCTTGCACCATGCAATGAATGTGCCTAGGCTTTGTCCTAGATTATTTTTCCCCTCCTCGCCCGGGATCTCAACCTCAACTTTATGGTATCTGTCAACCACGCTGTCAACCGATACTCTTGCGTATTCCTCAGGAATTGGGCGATTATGCAACATCTGCCCCTCGATGCATGGCCAAGCCACCCCTTCAACCACCTTGATGGTAATATTTGCTACAGGCAGGTGCAAACTGCAGCGTGTCGACTCTACGATTTTGTCCACAGGAAAACTACATGTTGAGTCCTCTTCAGAGGGCCCGCGAACGCTTGGCTGCTTTTACGAGCATCTGCCGGACTCTGGAGCTGGTGGTCGACGTCATGTGACTGATGTTCGCTAAGGACGTGTGCTAGAATTTCTTGTATCCTTTGCATCATTTCTTCTAATTCGATTTCTCTTTTGTGCATTCGGTCTTCTATTTCTCGTACACGTGCATCCAACTGTTCTTGTCTGGATTTCTTTGATCGCTTATAAATTTCGGCATCCTCTAGAAACGCTGCTTTCCAAGGCACCAAACCGAACCCTCTGATGCGATCAGGGTGCTCTTTATTACCCAAGGCGCGTGTCAGCTCGTCGTTCTCCCTTCTTGGCTGGAAGGAGCCATGAGTAACTTAGGAGTGGGCATCTGTGATCTTCTTCGAGATTTCCTTGTCTTTCTCTTTTCTGAAACTTAAGTTACCATCATTCGATAGAGTATCTCCTACCTAAACACTCTTAAGCGTCACCAAGATTTTAATCTTGGGGCCATCTCGATAGACGTCAATCTTGGGGCCATCTCGATAATAACTCTATGACGAGTTAGCTCTTCTTCTCGTGCATCCCACTTAAGTACTTTCCTCACGTAGCCACTGGTGCCTAGCACATGGGGGTAAATGTTCTTGTCCGAATTTACCTTGTTCTGTTGGCTGATAGCCTGAGCTTCATCAAATTTCTTATACTGCACGAATTCATCCCAAAATTGCTCTAACCTCGGGTATCTATTAAAATCTGGCGTTTGATCCTTCTTGACATACTCCCTATTCAGCTTCGTCTTCCAATTCTTCCATGCGGATCCCATGACGGTTAGTGCACATTTCTTGGCAAGCTCCAACTGATCTTTAGGAAACTGGAACTTAGCTGTCAACTCTGTCTACAATATTTCCTTAATGTCATCGGAAACATATGACGGGCAATCGCCACGGCATGTCCATGATTTGTAAATGATGGACACATTATCTTTAGCCAAGACCCCGCATGCTGTCCGATATGGTCTAAGCAATGATGTAGGTATAACTGGTTCCCCGACTATATTAAGCTCCACGATCACCTTTTGTTCACCTATACGCATCTTGTTGGGATCTCACCCACGACGCTGCCTTCGTTCACCTGATATCTAACCCTGTATTTTGACCATTTCATTAGCCATTTGGCCTTGCAAGAGAATTAGTAGTTTCTATCTAGAATTCCATTGTCCAACCATTTTGGGCAACCAAACATCCCAATGACCTGTGATGACATATCGCCAGGATTTACATTACAAAATCAAGCTCGGAAATCATCCCTCCTGTATCAATTTTTGTTGAAAATCGATAGAAACCAAATGAAATTCAAAGCCAAATTTTTGAACTCGACAGTCAAACAGCAGCTGAAATAAATCACAAATCAACTGGTTTTACCAATTTTCCATCGATTTTTACCAAGTTTTGACCGATTTACATGGAAAATCAGCACACTCAACAGAAATTGGAAAACATTGAAGGAAAATTGGAAAAAAATAGAAAATACTAGATATTCAAGTAAAAGTAATGTGAGAACTCAAAACAATGATCTCTTATGCTAAAGCTCTATTTTGTGATGACATGATAAAAGATTGGGGCATTTGTAGGACAATCAAAGATATTCGATGAATGATTAGCACTAATAGGAAAACAATTATTAACAACATGAGACGTAGTCATTAAAAGTCACTAACAACCACAAAATTTTGGCCGCTAGCCGTTAAAGGCTACACGGTTAATAGTATTAATGACCACGTTCAATTTTTTTAACCACGAGATATTGTGATATTATTAATTATGAAGAAACAGCGACCACTTTTCTAGTATTAATAACAACTTTTTGGCCTCTACTCTGTTTGATATTGTTAAGTATTAACTACCACTTTACAGTATTAATAATAACCGATTCTTTCATCACATTTAGTATCACATTTATATTAAAAAATAGCCCAGCTATTTTATCCCTGTTCATATATTAGAAACAAAGAAATAATTCTGATTCCGTAAAATCATCCCGAATCAATACCATGAACCAAAAATTATATTATTGCATCTAAAATTTATTATTAGAATGTATATGTCTCTTTGTTTCCTTTTCTATTATCTATATTTGGATTTGCTAAAAAAACATATCCCAAATTCAGTTTTTTCAAAAAAAAATTCATACCAAACGTCAAAACATATTAATACTAAATTTTAAGAAATTTTGGATAATTTTTTCTAAATTTTCTGAATTGAACCTGTTTAGTTCCAAATCTCGAACCGAGTGAGACCAATACAGTTGAAAATCACGATTTTCGATGATTTTTTAAACCATGTATATATGGCTATTGCCATATAGGCCTCTTATTATAGCTTACAAAAATTCCAATATATGTTCAGTACACAGAAAACATGACTGGGGCTAACTGCAATAAGATGGGAGATGAAAATATAGGTTCAACATAAACCAATCGCTAACTAATACTCAGCTCAAGCGAAAGGAGATCACAGTGCCAACCCAACTATACACTGTTGCTAGCTTAGGCCACTGACAAAATACTAAAAACCCATAAAAAGTATATTTCCAATGCAAATGGATCGTTCATTGAATCAAGACTCGGATGGATTCACTGGCGCGAGACAATTAACCCTCCTGAGAGAAGCATTAGGGATGCTGTCTGATGGCATGGGGTCTTGACATCAAGAGCAGCGAGTGTTGGGGCTGGAGCTAACAACTGCATCCCCCAGACTGTGCCTGCGACTGGGATGAATTCGCGTTGCTGGACTTCAAGTTCACGTCAACCATGTCTTCCTGCTTTGCTGAAGAAAGGGTCTCCATTCCAGGGAGTGCAGCCGCAATCTTACGGAACAGTGCCTGGTCAGTGGTCACAAGTTTGTAGTGGTTAATAGAAAACAAACAAGTAGGTTAATCAACTTGCCAGAAAAAGGGAATGAAATATGACCCATTCATTACCCAAGCCATATTTCACCCTTTCAATGAAAAGCAAAATGCTTTAAACTTTCAGAAAAATTAGCCTACTCCGTAAGCATCTTGTCCAACATGAATCCAACTTGTACTAAATGAAAAACACAAGAAATATCTATTTTGTGAAGCATACCTTAATGTTAAAACCAGCTTTAGCACTGGTTTCAATAAACATCACACCGAGATCTTTTGCCTTAGCTTCCCCTTCCTCTATGGATACTTGCCTGTTGCACGAGAATCAACATAACTTTAGAAAAGATATGCTATGTGAACATAAAATTTGTATAGATCACATTAGGACCTTAAGGAGGAAGAAACATCATTGGAAATTTAGCTAATGTAGCTAAGCAGGAAATAGCCACACTCAAATGACTCACTACGAAAAGGCTCAAAACTCAAACGCATCAAAATACCAATATATGTCATACTTTAGTTCATGTTAAGAGTAAATTTCGCAAATCTACACCTATTTTGGTATGACTGTCAGAAAAGTACACATTTCAGTTTGCATTTCACAAAACTACACGTACTTTAACATAACATTTCAACAAACTATACATATGTTGATTCCTGTTAAATCCAACAGAATCTGATATGTGGAACCCACATGTAAGTGTAATTGACATATGGGACGTGAACTCCGTATCGTAACCAGGTTCAGGTTCGACGAATCCGATTCGCGATTTGCAGGGGTTTATAGCGAATCCGGTAACTATGGTTGAAACATGTGTAGTTTTGTGAAATGCAAGGTGAAATGTGTAGTTTCATGATAGTTATGCCAAAATAGGTGTAGTTTTGCGAAATTTACTCTAAATATTAAGCCATAGCATACAACTTAGTAAACTTATGGCCATACAAATCTTTGATTAAAGACAGTCAAGACACGAGATTCAAATATCCCAATGGACAATTTAACCTATCATGGAAAAGGAGATTAAGCACATAAACTGTTGGGATGAAATTTGAGGTTCTAACAATATGCACCTCATTCCACAAATTCACACACCAAATGCGACATAAACAAAAAAGCAACTCTCTTAAAAGAAACTGACATGTGGACCACCGACCACAGTTCCACTTGTCATAATCATAGCACGTGACATTTTTCTGATCACAAACTTTGGGGTGGCATCCAACTAAAAATTCCAAAGTATAACAAACCAAATAATGCTAGTTAATTTTATTTGACATGATTTTTGTGTTCAATTACTCCAGTATTCAATGATGGTTCAAATAAATGTGTACCACTATGTCATATAAGGCATCATATAGTTCTGTCCTATATAAGAAAATCAAGCTTCAACTTTTGGTGAACCATACACATAGGGCTAACAACACGGACGGCATCTGGAGAATTACAGCTGACATCACATAGAACCAAAGGACACGTGCAACCATTAGCATCCAACAGATAGAACCAATAAAAGCTACAGGAAAGATAACTATGTGAACCACACTCACCTCTTGTCAACAAGGTCTGTTTTGTTCCCAACAAGCACAATGATAACATCACTGCCCCTCTCAGTGCGGACTTCCTCTATCCACTTAGAAGTGTTTAAGAAAGATTGCCTGCCTACAGCATGAATGAAAAAAATAAGGGAAAACAAAAGACGGGAACAGTTGTATTTAATCTGAAATTAACTGAGAAAGAAGCTGCTAGCCAAAAATGCAGCTTTTGCACATCTGACATCAAAATTTGCTTAAGAAATTCTTTCTGCGCTGCATGTTTGTGGATTTAGAAACAGCTGATGAAAAAAAATGCAGAGTGAGAGAAAGAGAGAGCATACTTGCAACATCAAATACAATAACAGCAACTGAAGAATCTCTGATGTAGCTTGGAATTAAACTCCTGAATCTTTCCTGACCAGCTGTATCCCTGTTAAGTAAAGTACGAAAATACAGATGATAATGGATCAGCACTCAGAAGTACTCCAACGGACAGACCGACTTCTCAGTAATGCAGTAAAATATTTCACCATACCAGAGTTGGAGTCTCACAGTTCTGTCTTCAAGGTACATTGTCTTTGACAGAAAGTCAATACCAATTGTAGCCTGTTTCAAAAAAACAAAATGTATGCGGTAAATCAACGGAGCAAGATTTTATTATTAAAAAATAAACATTTATTTTCTACTTCAATGAAGGGTGTTAAAAAATTAAATATCAGAATAACATCATCACTCCCGGAACCATACATCACAGCATAACAACAATTATCATTCATCAGGAACTAACACAAATATTGGAGTTGTACATATGAAGAAGCTTAGCGCTAGTTCAGACTCAGATTATGGCATCTATTCTACACTGCCTTGAAGGTCTTCAAGTCATAACAATTCTGTGGAAAAAAGGCTAGTATTACATGCTTAGCGCAAGGTTCCAAATCAAATTGGGATCCCAGGTTTCAAATCACTTCGTGCGCGCCTTGTAAGAGCCCTTTTTACACAACTCTTAGTTTTGTTCCCTACATTGCGACGGCTATAATTCTGCAGCAGGACATTCCCATCCCAATCATGTGCCAATGCACTCAAAGGCTTGGCCTCAAGCACCCCGTGCATATCTCTCACCGAACTTCTGAGATCCAACGATACCACCGACTGCAGCGCAATTTCTCACGCCTTAAATCTCAAAATAGACACTAGATAACATCGTCGTGATTAAACACTTACGACTCAACATGCCAATTCATCTTCCTCGATTAGGGATTATGAGCATTCCATCGTTCCGTGATACACATCAAATTTTTTTTAAAAAAAAAATGACGCACAGAATCAGATGCCGTTACGATCGGATTGCCCCGGGCAAGAACGGCTAGACCACACGACGCGCGCCTGATCGACAGATCCAAGCGCCCATTCACGTAACAAGATCGAGCCAAAATCCCGGTTGCCCGATCTGGCCCGATCAGATCCGAGCGCAGCCCCGCTTGAGACGAGCAAACAGCAAAACCAAACAAATAATAGAGACGAGATTGGGGAAGGCGAATCCACCTGGTAGGTGTTGTCGAACTTGTCGTACATGAAGCGGGTGATGATGCTGGTCTTGCCGACGGACTGGTCGCCCAGGAACACCAGCTTGTACTTGGCCAACGCCGACACGGGGGCCATCTCTCCTCTCCTCCTCCTCCTCCTCGTCTTCCCTTCTCCGGCGTGCGGCGGCGGCGGGGTCAGATCGGATCGGATCGGATCGGATCCGGCGGGTGGGTCGAGGAGGGGGATCTCGCTCTCTCGCTCGCGCGGTATGGGTGCGTGGGGGGTCGACCCGAAGCTCTCGCCTTGCCGCTTGCTTCCTCTCTCGCGAGTGATGGCGAGCGATCCCCGTTGCGCGTCCGGCGCTGCCTCCGAGATTGGTGCCTGCCGTTTACTAGCGAGCGCTTGCGGGTGGAGGGTTGCAAAATTGGTGGTGCAGATCCGGTGTTTTCCTGGGACAGGCTGGCTGCAGCGTGTGCAGATGTACCGGCGATTCGGCAAATGAATTTTTTCTTACTGTAGTAGCCCTCGATGTTTTTCCCCCCGAAAATGGCCCCAGCAGCGAAATCCATCTATTGGATTCCGCTGACTTTTTTTGCATTTATTTTCAGCAGCCCCACACCGCTGCAATTTTTTTTGTTGTTCGGCGCACGACGATTTTTTTTTTTATTTTTTCAGCTGTTTTCGTTGATTTCCAGCGGTAAGGTATCGCTGGATAATTTCTTTATGGGGCTGCAGCTGTCTGCTAGGATGTTTGGAAGTCAAGAAACGCTGCCAGCTTTGGTAACAACAAGTGATCACATCATCCCAGTCAGGTGGTGTTTTCAGCTTATCATTGGATACATGTGTGGTGATTCACTCGAAGAAATTATGACTCAAATTTCAGTGTGGTGATTCACTCAAGGAAATTATCTAGTGGTACCTTACCGCTGGAAATTACCGAAAAAATAATCCGTTGAAAACAATAAAAAATCGCCATACGTCGAAAAACAAAAAAAAAATCCAGCAGTGCGAGATCACTGAAAATAAATAAAAAATTTCTAACGGGTGCAGGACGACTAAAAATAAATGGAAAAAAATTTCAGCGAAATCCAACCACTGGATTTGGCTGCTGGGGCTAATTCCGCAATTTCGTCGCGAGAACTGCGATTTTCATAATAAAAAACCTCCAAATGGCTACTACAGTAAAAAAATTCTCGGCAAATACATCAAAACCGAAATATTGGTTTGATTCGCTTTAAAGTTACACAATCGAATTTGACACTGACGTATAAAGTAAGTACGCGCGCGCGTGTATATATATATACTAGATCAATGTCAGCGCGTTGCTACGAAAAATAAAATTAATAACGAAACATAAAGGTCAAGCAATAAAAGAAAATTGTGCTACAAGATCAAACATCTATTTCTCCCGATTACAAAAGTTTTTATGTTTTCTTCTCCAGCATGAATTAAAACCAAATTTATTGTACGTAGCAATATATATTACCAATCTCAAAAATAAATCAATCATTTTTATTCCTTTTTGCAATTTATATTACCAGCTCGCGTTTCTCTTCCTCTTGCCAAGCCCACAGCGTGCGCTCCTCGGCGCCGTCGACCTTGTCTTCCTCGTCGCCTCGCTCGTCCTCGTCATCCACCGCCTTTGCAGGGGCGACACGAGGGCTTCTCCCAAGCACGAGGCGTTGCTGCCGAAGCCATCGCCATTCCGGACCACTGGCCGCTACGCAGTCGCGCTTAGGGTGTCCGCCGTCCTCCTCGCGCTCGAGTTCTTCCTCTTACCGAGCACACCATGGCGCGCTGTGGAGTCCACCTTCCTCGCCGCCACTTCGTCGCGCACGCCATGGCCGCGTGGTCAGTCGCCTCGGAGAAAGGGGCTACCGTCGCCACCCAGTCTTTGCACCTCCGCGTCTTCTGGATCGCCACCGCCCTCGGCGTCGCACTCTTCTCCGTTTTGGCAGTGGTCCACTGCGTCGACGGTTCACCGCTTCTTCCCAGATTACCTCTCGCTTTTGCTTGCCGCCTACTCGTCTCCATGCCTCGCGCGTTAGCTATCATCATCGGCTTCACCGCCATGACGCCGAGCCCATGAAGGTGAACCGTAAAACACTGGCCGCCGAGGCGCCCGCCACGCCACACCGCCGCGTTCCTCTCTCTCACGACGCCGCTTAGATCAACCCATTTATCTCCAAGGGCTATACCAATGACTCTTCACCGCCGACGACGCCCCACCGTTGTCGCCAGCAACCGCGTCAAACGTCAGACGCTTTGTTCACGCCCAATCGGCCGTGGCTGTCACAAAGACCGGTGCCGCGTCGCCGCTCTTCTTCCGCAAGAAGATTACTCTTGGCCATGGCCGGCTTCGAGCCTCACGGCCATGTACGCTCGGTCCGTTACTTATTGATCGGTTGTCGAGTTCATTCATGCAAGGCACAACATAGGAGTTCTCGAATGAATTCCTTTGATTGATTCTGTGAAAACTGTATAGCATATATAGAGTACAAAAGGAATGATTGGCTGGCTATTAATTACAAGCAATAATCAAGGATTTTGCTATAATAATCAGCCATATTTAGAGAGATATCGCTGGTTGTAAATTAGGAAAGAATAATTAGCTATAATGACCGGTCATTATTGGAGATATGGCGGAGAGGGGGCTAGGAAAAACGGACTGCTGCCACCAACTGTAAATTTATATTAGTAGAGATATATGTGTGTGTGACTTGATGGTATCTATATAACTCATTATTTTTGGAAGGTACGGTAGCTAGCTGATCTCCTCACCATGTGTCCCCTGTTTACGGTAGAAATTCCCGCCACGTGTCTCCTATTTACCGTAGAAAATGCAGTGAACAAGAATAGTAATTGCTACAGTACTTTTAAAAAGATTTCCAAAAAATAAAATATTTATATATTTTTTAGATATTAAAACCTTTTTAGAGGTTTTTTGTTTCTTTTTTAAGGCATTTTCAAAAAATATTTTCTCTCTGTTAAAATCTTTAACTATCTTAATAATTCTTTCCATCCATAGCAACATACGGAGCTGTTGCGCATCTAGTTAGTTTGGTGTCTTATATAAGTGCAGCGTTGAAAGGAAGATGCGGGATCACGAAATATTGCCTCAACTGTTGTTGGTATGACAGTGCTTAGACCTTATTTGGTAGAGCTTCAGATCCTAGCTCTACCTTGGATCTAGACCTTGTAGGCTAAAATAAAGTTAATTAATTTTATATTTTTAGTCTAAAATATAAACAAGATGACCCACATAAACACTCTTAATGTACCCACAGCTCCAGCCCCATAAATTACTGAAGTTAGGAATACCCTTCTCTACCAACTCTACAGATTTAAGTGGAGCTGAAGTTATGCCAAACACCCCTTAGTACATCTTTATACGAAATTGTCTTCTAAGGAGAAATAGTAAGACTCCGTGCTTCCTTATATATATACTAGGTGGAAAAGCGCGCTACGCTGCGCCGGTTGAATTTCGATAGCATGCGCTCGGGAAAATAAACTTTTTTTATTTTCGCAAAACCACTAATCGGTCAAAATAGTCCAGAGGAAAAGGGGAAAAATTATCGAGATGACAACATTCTTTTGTCGAGTCAATACTCTACGTGTTCATCGAGTAATAATACCTATTCGCAAAACCACCCACCGAAAAAAATAGCCTAGAGGAAAAAGGGCTAAAAATCTTCGATGAATCTGCTTTTTTGTGACCAAAACATGTTTTCCGGTTTTTTGGCGACTAAAACAATTTTTTCGAAGTTTTTTGTTGCGCTTGTTAAAAAATGGTCGTTAGACGCCATGAATCCTCTGTCGCTATAAATCTTGACGAATCTACATTTTTAAAAAGACTCATGGTTATGACCCGCTGCAAATCCATAAGTTGATACAAACCTTCGATGAATCCAGTTTTTGTGACGAAAACATTGTTTTCTTTTTGCCGAAAACATTTTTTTCGGATTTTTGTTGCGTTTGTTAAAAAATGGGTCGTTAGGACCCACCATGATCCATGGACGAAAACATTGTTTCGCTTTTGCGTCAAAATATTTTTCCGTTTTTTGTTGTGTTTGCTTTAAAAATGGGTCCACTGTCGCTATAAATCTTGGACGATCTACATTTTTAAAAAACCCATGCTACATTGGCAAATACATAAGTTGCTATAAACCTTCGATTTAATCAGATTTTTTTGGTGACGAAAACATTTTTCCGGTTTTTGGTAAAAACATTTTTTCTAGTTTTTCGGTATGCAAAACATTTTCCTGAGAAAAATGGAGAAAGGACTCAACGTAAGAAGCAGGACTCGTTGTTATTTTTTGGACCTGCTCGCTATCCCAAAAATTAGAAAAGGGCTTGTTCGCGATTTGAAATTAACGGAGGCTTTTTCAGAAATAACATGCTAGGGACCTAAACGCGAAGAAAAAAAATATTTTTGTCTCACAAAAATCGCGAAGGACTTATCCGTAATTTCGAAGAAATGGAGGGGCTTTTTCGCAAAAAATCAAAAGTGACAGCTGGCTCCATGGTTGCTCTTGAATTCTTGCGCATATAGGTAATGTAATGATGAGATAAACGTTATTATCCACCGCATATGGACCATGTCTTAAACAAACTTCCTTTGGGTTGTAAGAGCAACTCCAACTCAAATCTTTATATTTTTCCCCTAAATCACTCATTTAGGGGTGGTGTAAAAATTAAAGGTACCCTATATCAAATTTGTCTCCAACCCACACTCACTATTACTCACCCCTATTATTTATCTAAACATTATTATTACTTTGCACCCATGAATTATTATTTTAAGATAAATTATGATTTTAAATGGTTACGCTTTTTTAAAGGTGCCATGAACTAGTCATGTGAACTAGTGTTATACAACCGAGTGGCCGAAATTTTTTATGCATCCTTGCATGTGGGATTATTTACAAAAAATAGAAATTAATGCAAATTTTGGTTTTGAATGGTTGTGTTTTTTATAGTGCCATGATCTAGTCGTGTGAACTAGTATTATAAGTAGAGATTTATTCATGCATGCTTGCGTGTAGGATTATTTACTAAAAATAGAAATAACGAATAAAAAAATGCTGAAGAAAATAGTAGGGGAAGAAGAAAGCCCCTAAGGCCTCATTTGAATGCTAGGGAAAAGAAACTCAGGGAAAATTTTCCCTAGAGGGGATTTTGAAGACATATTAAATCCCCCTCATTCCCTATGGGAAATTTCCTCAAGGGAAATTTATCCTTTATTATCATTTGGAAGCCATAGGGGTAAAATTTCCTAACATTAAAGAAATGCAAAAAATGAGTCCAGAGGTGTTAAAACCTGCACCAAAATTTGATCAAATCCACATATTAAGTTCAAATTCATACAACCATTCATACATAAGTAAAATTCATCCTCGTGTGAACTGTGAAAAGCTCACTTCGCAGCGTGACGTGGATATATCCTCCTCTCCATGCTCACCGACCTGCAAAATGTAACAAACAGAACATCTGAAATTTGGCTAAAACAAAATGTGAAGCATTTATCCATGACACACTCAGTTAACATAAGCCCAAAGTTAGCAGCAAACTAATTGTTTTACCACAAGCAAACTAATTCACAAAAACTTTATATTCCTATTTGCAAAATTCAAGAACTTTGACCATGCAAAAGAAACAATTCAAGAATCACAGGCAATTGAAACAAAAATCAATCAACGTTATGATGCTGTAGGTTGCATGGTTATCAACAACAATTTTTTTGGCTAATCATCTGTATACAAGGCAAATAGCAACAAGCCAAACATCTTTATCTGTTCTATGGACTAGGTTGCACCACTTCAAGCATCACATTGAAATAAGACATTCTTTTTTTTTACTAAATAGTGTGTCCAATTACTGTTTCATCAAAAGATGATGATTGCGAACAAATTCTAATTCTTAACAGAAACTACAAATTATTGTAGTCAACTGTTTCCTAAGACAGGGGAAAAGCGTATATCCTGCCTTACAACTAAACGTTCAATTTTTCAACACAACCTGTCAGCATTTTTATTAAGATTGCATGTTGTTCTTAACAGGAAGCACACTGACTTTGCAGGAAAGAAATAACTCATGAATTAACCAATTGCATGTAAATCATTCCCTCGTGTTAACATAAAGGTCCTGAGTTCGCCCTTGATTTGTACAGATTTATATGTTACTCATCCTGCACATCTCCCATGTTCACTAACTCTTAAGTTTCGTGGCATCCAATTCAAGCGCATATCGACTTGGTTCACTTAAAAGGATCAGTTTCAAGTGCATATCAACTTGGTTCATTTAAAAGGATCAGTTTCACTACTAAATTCAACAATACAGCATCAAACAAATTATAGCTATCTGCTCTGATCACCTAAAGATCCAAACATCTCACCTAGTTCAACAAACTACATCCAATTCAAGACGTGCATTTCCTATTTTCACCAAAGGATTGCCTTTCTCTATAGACAACTTAATGCACCAAACTATCAGTCTATGACCATCCAATTGAATAAAAAAGCATACCTGGTGATCAGAGATCTTGACGGGAACAAGGAAGAAGTCATTGTCCACCTCCATAGTATCCTTCCCCCCTGCCACCACCTCCTTCCGCATCTTGGACAGCCGGGGATCGTCAGTGTCCCCAACCTCTGTTTCCAACACACCATCCTTATACAGCTTCACACAAATCTCACTCATCTAGAACACCTCAAAATGCACATCCCCGGACCAGTCATCCCCCACCTCCAGCTTCACCACAGCGGTGACCCACTCCGAGATCCCACCCTCCGCCTGCAGCTCGGCGGCCTGAACCACCTCCCGATTCGACATGGTGTACTCGCCCGTCTCACTCGCCTTCCTCCCGACGGCCTGTGTGAATACCAACCCCACCCGACGCATCCCGAGCCCCACGGCGATGGCATCGACGCTGGCCTCCTCGCCAGGCGTCCGCATCGCCTAGACCACGCCCTTCGCGCCGAGCCTGCGGTGGCTCGTAGATGAAGTCGATGAACACCTCCTTGGTCTCTGCGCCGACGCGGGCGTAGAGGAAGCCGCGCCACGACGGCAACGAGCCGAAGGCGCGCGGCGCAATCGAAGGAGGCAGCGGCGCAGAGCGGCGCCTCTGGCGGGTGACGCAGACCTGGCGCGCGATGAGGTCGCCCATGGTCATCTTCTTGCCGAAGGAGTCGGCGGGAGAGACCTTGGGCGGCGGCCGGCCGAGGAGCGACGCTAGGCGGTAGGAGAGGTAAACGAAGGAGCCGTTGGCGAGGTTCAGGGAGGTGAGCCGAGCGGCCGGGATGGGACGGCGAGGCTGAGGCGTCGCGAGAGAGATGGGAGGGTGAGGCAGAGGCATCGCGAGAGAGACGGCGATGCTTCCACTGGTCTGGGCGAGGGGAAGAATTCCCCGGGGATTGGACGGGGGAAGGGCCGAGAAAACCCGGCACGCATGGCTTCTAAATGCATCAGCGGCTCAGCCCGGGGAAACTCTCCGCGCGGCCCACGAACCCCGGGATTAGGCCGGGATCCCCTCGGGGATTGGGCTTCCCAAATGAGCCCTAAATGTAGAGGTGAGAAGGGGTCTCCCTAGAATAGGAGTTCCTTATAAGGGTTGGATTAGAGCTCACATTTTTCCAATTCTCCTTATAATTTAGGATAGGGGGAGGTTTAGGGGATGAGTTGAGCTTGCTCTAAGCGCGCGATAAGCATCTTGCGTTACGTATGTAAAATTCTTTTCAAATACGATGATACAAAATATATATGACATTTTTTATAAGAACGTTCATTTTTACAGCGATTGCTCCTTCTCTAGAAGCTTGTGACCTTGTTGTAACTAGTATTATCCGAAAACTAATCTATGTTCCATCATATTTCATATCATCAAGTGCAGAGGCAATCTTATCATCAGCATACCAGTTTTTTCTATCACCTTTTAAAAGTTCCTTCTCTTTTTTTTCGGGTAATGCTAGCCTACACGGTGCATATAGATAGTAGTTAATTCATTGACATAGTCCCTATTTTTTTTCGGGTAATGCTAGCCTACACTATATTGTTGGAATCACTTCCAACGGTATAGACATGTTTTACTATGTTTCAAGGCATTCATCCACTTTCATAGGTTTCATTAAGTTTCATAGGAGTTCCAAACTAGTTTTATGAACGTTTCAGCATGTCTCAACAAATTTCAATGAGTTTCTAACATGAAACTACAAGTTTCGTCTAGTTTTAAATCATAAATTTGATTTAAACAAGATTCAAAAGAATTTTAACAGAGTTTCAAGAGACTAATATCAAAGTTTCAAAGCACGTTCTTCATATTTCAAAAAAGTTTCAAACTAGTTTCTGTTTCATAAGGTTTCAGTGTGTTCAAATAAATTTTGATGGCTTTCAAATGATTTGAAGCTTGATTAAAAAATAATTTTTAGAATAATTTCAACTAAGTTTTAAAAAGGCAAACTCTAAAGTTTCAGAGCATATTTCATAGGTTTCATATGGTTTCAACATATTTCCAAAAAAAATCAATGGGTTTCACCCTAAAAATATAAGTTATGTCAAGTTTTGAATATGAAACTTGATTAAAGACGAGTTTAAGAGGAATCTCAACTAAGTTTAAAAAAACAACTTTAAAAGTTTTATGGCCCAATGAGTTTAAAAACCGAATGAAATCTATTGAAACTTAGTCGTAAGAGCTATTAAGAGCTGAGGAAACTAAATTATATTGAAACCTAATGAAACTTATATGTGAAACCTAATGAAACTTATATGTGAAACCTGATGAAACTTATATGTGAAACCTGATGAAACTTATCTATGAAATATCATGAAACTAATATGTAAAATGTCATGAAATATATTTGCGAGCCTCCTTAATCTCAAGAAACCTAATGAAACTTAATTATAAAACCTGTATGAGAATATCATGTAACTTAGCCATAACCTCATGAAACTCACGAAACCATGCAAAATTTATCAAAGAGCTATTATCCAACCTTATACCATTGGAATCACCTCCAAAGGTATAGCATGTTTCACTAGGTTTCAATACATTTCACCATATTTTGTAGGTTTCGTTATGTTTCATAAGAGTTCCAAACAGGTTTTATAGATGTTTCAGCATGTCACAACAAACTTCATGAGTTTCTAATATGAAACTATAAGCTTCACCTAGTTTTAAATCTGAAACTTGATTAAAAACGAGATTTGTTGGAGAATACCTGAAGGGCTACCAGTAGTGCAGCCTAGGGATCACGGGATTGCAGCCATACCAACAAAAAGACAATATTGCCCCTCACTTGTGCTAATAGACTAGTTATTCTCATAAGAAGTATTTCGGTCATTTGTACGGGCTAAGAGCTTATAAATACTCAATCTCCCCCTATTTGTAAAGAGAACTCTCTTGAGCAAGATGATAGTGCAAGTAAATTGGTGAGCCCTTGGGGATTGACCCCTCAGAGGTACCCCCTGCGGGCCCACCGATAGAAGTAGGGCAGTTTTCTCGAACCCCCGAATCTGTATAAACTCTCTGTGTCACTCTTAATCTCATGGATGAGGGTATGTTAAATGGCCTACGTCCACCTCCTTGCTCGTGTTCAGTTTTTACACATACGACATCTCAACAAACGGGTTTTCTAAATGTTTCAGCACGTCTCAACAAATTTCAATGAGTTTCTAATCACTACTACTTCTAATTACGAGTTGGTGACGGTGGTCCGTTCTTCCCTCCCCTCAGGCATACCCACGAAACCGTCATTGTCCCAATCTTCTATACATTGGCGAACAGAGAAAGTTTTAATTCGGTTGGATATGCATGCATGCGTGATCTGCGGCGTATCAGACTATTATCTCAATCAACCAATTCTATTTCCAAATACTACATGGCCGATTTTTTTTCATATATTGCATGCATACAGTTTCTGAGTTACCATGTGTCTTTGAGTTACCATATGCATCATTTTCATTAAATATTTACTTGCATGTGTAGATAAGATCATCTTTTCTTTTTATCTAATTACGTATAGATTTGATTCCGGCCTGCCAGCAGCATGCACACGGCTATGCATGATATGACTAGATAAGTTTGTTATCTCCATTTCTACTAATTCTAATTAGGAGTTGGTGGTGGTACATCCGTTCTCCACCCTCACCTCGACACGTGTGCGCACCCACGTGGCTGAGTGGGAAGCGGGTAGTGGCCACCCCGATAGATTGGATTGGATCATCCTGTCGTGAGAGGTAAATGAATATGCATGACTTAATTATTGCTTTTCTTTCTCCCATTGATTTGGCATTCAAATCGGCGATGATTGCTCCCGATGCTTTTTGGATTGGATTGATTGATTCTCTTCTGAAAGAAGCAGAGCTTCGATTCATAGAGTTGGGTCTCTTCTCGCCTTTTTACCTTTTGTTGCCTTCCTTATTTGATGATTTCTTAATTTATATTCCATAGATATTTCCTTAGTTGCTGAATCTATAACCCCACCACTTCTTGCCTCTCCTGCAGATGTGTAGAGCTTATCCGTTGAGTGGAGGCAATGGGTGACCTTCCTGATCTCATCGATGCAGCGCAGGGGCAGATCGCCGGTGGTGGGTGGTGAGATAGACTGTCAGCGATGCTGGAGTTCGCCGCAATGGATGATATCAATAGGTTGAGAGAGGCACTTGCGGCGGTGGAGCTGGTTGATAGGTTGGGGCTATGGTATGGCTAAAGTAAGGCGTACGAGCCACACACGTCGCAGATAGTGGTAGCCACATATGGATAACGCCTATCTCTTCAATGTCTTTACGCCCATGGGGCAGCAGGTGATGCCTCTCTCGGTTGGTCGATCGATACGAATTATAACGTTACAAATTTACAATCCCAAGTGTTGTGATGTTATTATTTAAGTTTGTGAAATTAAAGATAATTTTAAGCTTGAGTTTGTAAACAGGTGCTTTAAATTTGTATGCTTCAATGAATTGATTTAAACATTTAACAATTACATATTTAGAGTGAACATCATTATTCAGATAAGGTTAGTGCTTTTTGCAAATAAATTTTTTATCGCAAATTGAGTTTCCGTTGTAACGCACGGGCACATGGCTAGTATGAAACTATAAGTTTCACCCAGTTTCAAATCTAAAGCTTAATTTAAAACGAGATTCAAAAGAATTTTAATAGAGTTTCAAAAAACTAACTTCAAAGTTTCAGAGCACGTTATGCAAGTTTCAAAAAAAATTCAAACTAATTTCACAAGGTTTCAGTGTATTTAAACAAATTTCAATGGGTTTCAAATGATTTTAACCTTCTCAAACTCACAAAATCATATGAAACTTTATCGTGAAATCTAGTAAAAACTAAATAAAATCTATTGAACCTTAGTCGTGAAAGCTACTAAGAGCTAAGGAAATTTTATTGCACACTATGAAACCTACAGAAACTTAATTGTGAAACATTATATAATTTATCTATGAAACACTATAAAACACTATAAAACCTAATGAAACATAGCCATCGGTAAGCCCTGGGAAATGGAAGAACATGTGCATAACTTGCAGGGATGAGATGAATTGTACTACTAAACAGGACACTAGGACAGGGCAGAAACAGAGAGATTTACATAGATACTACTATCTAGTAATCACTTGCCTACATTGATCTGTCTACATGCAGCTGTGGTCGTGAATGTGCTCGGAGTGGATTGACTAGCTGGCCAGGGATGGCATGCATGTGATGTGAGCTAAGCTTGGTGTTGAAGGATGGCCATCCAGGCCTCATATAACTCGTGCGTGATGGCGCGGTGCATCAGGCGCATCGCTAGTAGTGCTATGCCTAGGATCTCCTAGGCCCACAATAGGCGTGCCGCCCTACCCGGCGTCGACTCGGCCTCCAAGCAGAGGGTCCAGAGGAGCCTGTTGGTGTCCATGGCATCCATGTTGACGGTGGCCAACCTTTGCTCTGCATTCATGGCGTGGACCATGCCGCACTACACTCCACTACCATATAGGCCTTGCACACGAGCTGCGCCTTGACATGGTGTGCTGTTGTTTTAGAGAGTTACGGTACACCGTTGTATAGTATTTCTATATATAAAAATATACCCTAGTTGCTATTTAATGCCAACACTATTGTTTCCTCCTAAATTATTTTTGTAATGTCATAGTTTTCAAGTTAGCACACACCCTAGACAATGTTACTGATATGCGAAACCAAAATTTAAATCCAGAATTTTATTTTTAAGTAAATAATACTAATCAATACTTATACTTGGGTCTAGAATTATCCTTTAATCACACTGTATTAGGGATTTCTATGTAGACGCGGGCTCTTTGAGTATTTACGCAGTAACCTAGTGTTTCAATTTAGTTGGCTCAATTTTTTTATATCATGTTAATTTTTTTTTAAAACCTATGACTTTTTATTATCCTATGTCTCATCCGATCGGGTTAGGATTTTCCGTCTGCCTGTTGCACGTGAGGCAACCCAGTGTTCAACTTATCGATGATAATCTCTCGATTATCATGATAATCGACCTTACTGAGTTGGTTTGGTATCTAAAACCGCTCGGCAAATCCGTGGAATTCAAATGTAAATTCAAAAATTTAGAAAAAATGTGTTAATGTTTTTGGAAATTTTTTTGTGTGAGGTCCTGAGGCAATACTAATGATGCTATAAAATTTTCAGATGATTACCAGATCTATGTATTTTTTAAAATGCTAACAGTGCTACTGTCTTTTTATATAGTGTTCTATTTTTGATTTTCTAGGCCACTAAATGAAGTCTAATATTTATTAAAATTTATTTGAGGTCCAGAAGCAATTCTAATGATGCTGTAAAATCTTCAAATGATGATTAGACCTGTGTATTTTTTTTGAAATTCTAAAAATTGCTACTACCTTTGTATATGCTCTTCTATTTTTGATTTTCTAGGGGCAATAATGAAGTCTAATATTTCTAGAAATTTTAATATATGATCCTTGCTAACTCTTGATGGTACTATTAAAATTTAAGAGTATGATCAAGCTTGTAAATTTTTATAAAAACTGATAGTGTCCTTTTCATTAATTGTTGTTTTTGATTTTCCAAAATCATTAAATGAATTCAATTTTTTTTAAAAAAAATTCTTTGAGGTGTTTTGTAGACTAATTAGGATGTTTTGGAATTTTTCTAATTTGTTGCAAATTTTTTTGAATTTTTCAGTTTTCGTTTGGTGTACTCAAAATCAAAAAATCGTTCGAAAATCAAAAAATATCGTTGAAAAATAGGTCGATAATCAAGAAAATCAGTCGTAAATCAGTGAAAATACCTCAATAATCAATTTTTTTTGCATCACTGAGTTCAAAATTCAAAATTTTAATTATTACCGATTTTGACCGATTTTCGATCTGATTTTATCGAATTATCGTGGTATCAATATTGAATATTGTGAACTTCGGGGCGACCTGAAAGCAACCGTTCCATCGGTTGAGGCCACAGAAAGTCGTTCCGCGTACAGACCCGCGAAACGCAGGCAGACCGCCACCGGGCTCCTCTTCGGCTGTGTCGGCGATGGAGCGGTCACTCGGTCAGCCCGTCGGGCAGCTGCGACCGGCAGAATCCCGCGTCCTCCCACGACTCCGCTCCCCCCTCCCCTGGTAGGAGCCTCAACCACCAGACAAGCCTCTGCTAGAACCAGCCGGCGCGGGGATGGCTAACGCGGCGTCCGTCTCGCGGAATCTCCGCCGATCCCTCGCCTCCCACCTCTTCCCCCGGCTCCAGGGGCGGGGATTCGTGACGTCGGAGTGCCACCGCCCCGTCGTCCTCCACAAGCGCGGCCCCGACATCCTCCACGATCCATGGTTCAACCGGGTAAGTGCGTCTGGGGTTTTGCGGCGGCGGCGGCGGTGGTGGGTGGCCTGATGCGTCTGTACGCGGGGTTCTGGTTCTGCAGGGCACGGCGTTCTCGATGACGGAGAGGGACCGGCTCGGCCTCCGCGGCCTGCTCCCGCCCAACGTCGTCTCGTCGCAGCAGCAGATCGACCGATTCAGTACGGCACGATGCCCTCCCCCTAATCGCGTGCTCCCTCCTTCCCTCCCCGTCCTTGCATCCTTGCTTACTTCGGGTCCTGCTCTATCGAATTGGATTCGTCGGTGCTGTGTAGGGAGCTTATTTTGGTGGATGATGATCAGATCGATCGATCCGTAGGGGTCGGGTGGGGTTTGGAGAGTGAGTGGCTTTAGCTACTGATAGGCATTGTAAATTTGGGATGTGGGTGGCAATTGTGTCGTTTCAGTATTTGCCATGCATCGTTGAGGATCTGCAGGATGGATTTTATTTCTGATCTCTGTCGTAAGTGCGTACTTTGTGTTAAAGTGCAGTTTGGTCGAGCTGCAAAGTTTAAACCCAGCTTCAACGCTATTTAAGCTCCAACAGTTGGTACCTTTGAAAAGTTGCATTCGATCTGGACAAATAAAGTTTGTATAGAAAAGCTGGATCAAACAATCAACCTGTTCTATGCTTGAGTTTGCCTACAACTACAAGCTAGGGTAAATAACAACTCTAAAAGTTAGAATAAAGTATGAGTGATTTATCACTCAAAGTTTAAATGTGAATCACAAACCCCAATAATTTAACTGTCCAAACATCCATGCAGCCCAATGCTGAAGCTGCAAGTTTCATTCGGAGCTTGAATATAAGTTGCAAGTTTCGTTCGGAGCTTGAATGCATGAGGGTTTAGTGCTAGGTTAACTGAGCTTCCCAAGGGCCATGCATGAAAAGCACCAAAATGAAATGAGAATATATATATGACTAACTCTTTTGCAAGTGTGGACGTGAGCGGTGAATTTACTTCTTTTTTACTTTGATAACAGTGCTTGATCTGAAACGGCTGCAGAAATATGCGAGAGATGGGCCGTCTGATACTTATCAATTAGCAAAATGGCGTATCCTTAACAGACTGCATGACAGAAATGAAACAATGTACTACAAGGTTTGTAAGTTCACAGCTCACACATTCTCTAGGGGTAACTTTATTTCTATTGATCATGTACATTCGCTCAAGAGCATTTGATATGCAGAATATCAATGATTTACACTCACAATGTATGGTTATGCTTCTTTGTTAACTTTGTTGTTACTGCAATCTTAAACGTAGGAAGTTTTTCAAAGTGGTTACCTTATTTTGCCTCATTTTGATCTTTTAATAGGTTTTAATAGATAACATTGAGGAGTATGCACCTATTGTTTACACACCAACTGTTGGACGTGTTTGCCAAAACTACAGTGGTTTATTTAGGCGGCCTCGGGGAATGTATTTTAGTGCACAAGATCGTGAGGAAATGATGTCCATGGTGTACAACTGGCCAGCTGATCAGGTATTTGTTCTCATCCACTTGCTGAGTTGATCTTCTGTAGTTTAGCTCTTTCATTGTCTTAAAGGTATATTTCAGTTGGGCTAAGTGATAATCTTGCTGTTGCCTTTTGAAAACCTCATAGGAGAGAATCTTGCTGAAGAAAAAGTTTCTTACATTTTAAATAAATAAAAGTGGAATTAGAGAATCTTGTTGAAGAAAAGTTTCTTACATTTTTAAATAAATAAAAAGTGGTCAATCTTTTGCAGGTTGACATGATCGTGGTGACAGATGGAAGCAGGATATTGGGCCTGGGTGATCTGGGAGTGCAGGGTATTGGTATTGCTATTGGAAAGCTGGATTTATATGTTGCTGCTGCTGGAATAAATCCCCAGAGGGTATGTTTTTATGGTACCTTCTTCTCCATGTTCCATTTTTAAATGTACTGTACATTGGTGAACTATTTTAAATGCAAATATCAAGAATGTTGAGTGATATAATGTTCTAATGATTGGAAATTGCAGTGTTCCTCTGTTTGTGTGGTGTTGGTTTATGTTGCAAAAGTTAATTAGCCAAACTAAGAAATTTCTCAATTAAGCGCATTTTCTGAAGAGATTAAAGACTATTAATGGACTTATAAAATGATAATACCATGTTTAACATCTACAGAGATTTTTATAGATCAGAAATAATGTTTGTGTTACTTATATCTGATAATGTGCCAGCTAGCCCCTTTGCATCATAATTCAGGGATATAAAATAACTTCTAGAATTTTACCAGTTTTGGCTTATTTCTATATTGAATTAAGATGAAAGATGTTTATCAAATTGTGGAGTCATATAGTGAAAAGCGAAGCTTCAAATATAAGACTTGGTGACTATAAATCACTGTACATCACTAATCTGTGGCACCAGTGTATAACGCTCACTGCTTAGGTCTTATAAAGTCTCAATGTGCCCTACTGCTATTTATTTCCTATTGTTTACTTGCTTCTCATGGGGTTAGCACGATTTATATTAATATTCCATTTTTTAATTACGTTTCTTATTTTCTTCTAGGTTCTTCCGATTATGATTGATGTGGGAACAAACAATGAGAAACTCCTAAAGGATCCTCTTTGTAAGATCTTGTTCGAATATTTCAATGTTGGATCTCCAATATTTGAAATATATATTTTGTCTATTAAGTATATGGTTAAATTTCTAGTTTTCGCATGTGTCAAACACGTGACCAACCTCTGAGGGAAAAGAAAATAGATGTAGACATCAAAGTCACCTACTCATCATTATGGTTGTAGTTTAGACTTCTTCAGATATTCCATGAGAAGAAGTGTAAACATATGTTAAATTGTAATCTTTACCAGCTCATGAGAATGCATTACTTTTTTGTTCTTAACTCCACTTAAGCAATATTCTAGAGTCTTCCTTTTGATTTCATGCAGATATTGGCACCTTTTCAAACTCTATTTACTAGATAGCTAGCAGGCGATTGAGTAGGTGTTTTCCGTTGTTCTTTTCTAAATTTCATATTATGCAGATCTTGGGCTACAAGAACAACGTCTTGAGGGAGAAGAATATGTTGCGGTTATTGATGAATTCATGGAAGCTGTTTTTTCTCGTTGGCCCAATGTGATTGTACAGGTGTTCTTTTGGTGTTTGGTGCTTGGTCAACTTTTTTCTTGCATGTGGCTTTAGCTGGAATATCTTCACAAATACTTTTCTTACCTTCTCATAGTTTGAAGATTTCCAAAGCAAGTGGGCCTTCAGGTTATTGCAGCGTTACAGGAAGACTTATCGCATGTTTAATGATGATGTTCAGGTAATAAATAGTTTTATTTATGTAAATTTGTAAGTTTCTTATTATGTTTCTTCTTCGGCTGTGATATCTATATATTTCCTTGAGATATACTGACATTTTCCATGACCCCTATCATCTGTAACACTTGCCAAAAAAAATTCCCAAAAAAAGTTTTAGGTCTTCTTAATTTTTTAGATAATCTTTGAATATATATGGGGTATTTGGCAGATACACGTCTGTAATCCACATTGAGCACTGTCTATGCTCATGGAAGACACCTGCTGTGCTTTGTAGTAATACAAGTTCCAGTTATACTTACAATATTTGTCAACATATCTTCATGTTCAAGAACTTAAGTTAAAATCATGCCTAAGATTTTGACTTCTGAGCATTTACTATTACTGGATACAGCCTTTTGTTCTAGTTAGTATTAGTCCCTTCGTGAATTATCTAGAATAGTAAAAAATATCATATTTGAAATGACTGTTCTTTATAAAAAGGGTACTGCTGGAGTTGCGATAGCTGGTCTTCTAGGGGCTGTAAGGGCACAAGGGAGGCCGATGTTAGACTTCCCAAAACAAAAGATTGTTGTTGCAGGTGCTGGCAGGTTCGGAACCTACCCAATTCTTTTACTCATTATAAAATTAGGTACAAATGATTGGTGATTCTTTTACTTCCTAAGAATTCGTTTTTCTATGCAAAATATTAGCTCTAGCAATATCTGTGTTTCAGACTTTCAGTTCTGAAAGAATCTAGGAAGTATGAGCCAAGTTAAAATTGCACCATTCCGTACAGCTGTCTAATCTGAACATGACATCCATGAAGTGAGGATTTTGATTTCATGACCAGTGTTCAAAAGGCGGAAAAGGCGGCGCCGCTAAGGCGCTTAGGCGGCGTCCGCCGCCTTGGCACAAATCGTGTTTAGGCGAGGAGCCGCCTCAGAGTTTCAGAGACACAGGCGCCGAGCGGTGAAAAGGCGAGTGTAGGCGGGCTCTGAGTAGGGGTGGGCATTCGGGAGAGCTCAAGGGAACCAAGGAGGAGGTCAGGTGGCGCCGAGGGAAGTGCGCTGAGGCGTCGGCCATCGCCCATTGGGGAGTTTGAGGGAGGAGGGGCTGGAGGGCAAGCGGCACCAAGGGAGGAGCTTCAGGCCCTTAGCCACCGGAATTAGGAGGCGGTGCGATTCAGAGGATCACGCTGAACGCTGGGAGGGCAACCCGGATTCGGGAGGCGGGAAGGGAAGATTAGTGGCCGCCGAATGCTCGATCTAGGGTTGCTACTTGGGAGTCACAGACTTGGGGAATTTGTTAACTATGTCTGCGTAAGTGACTAAGTGCTAATCGGTGTTCGGTTATTCGGTGATAAGAGCTTAGTCTCAGTGATTTGTGTAAACTAATGTGTTGCACTTAGTATCAATGATAAGAGCTTCCAATGTAGGAATGGGGTATAAATCAATAAATGGAGGACAATTCTAGTGAAATGTGGCTTTTGTTAGCTCGAAGATTAGTTATGGTTCAATGTGTAGATTGTAGAAGGCACTAAGCAGTAGAAAGTATTCAGGAAAATTAAGTGTATTTAATAGCTAGTGCTTGTTTGCGATTTCTGCCTAGGCGCGCCTAGGCACTGCTTAGGCGGGCTAGGCGCTAGGCAGTGGGCCTCCGCCCGCCTACCGCCTAGCACTTTTTTGAACCTTGTTCATGACTAGTTTGGCCATGTTGCTTGGATAGCATGTTTCATATTTGGCATGTTTGAGAGAAAATTACACTAGTACCTTTAATGAAGATATCTAAATTTATCCCTAATTACCATGTAACACTGGAGAAATGATTAGCTGGTTTGTCCTATTTTCGCTTTGAAGTTTGAATATTTTGTATGACTGTGGCATGGTTGTGTTGTATTGTTCAAAAGATATCTGTTCTGTTAATTATACAGAACCTGTGTTCTCATGTACACCTGTTATCTGTTAATTACTTTCTTTATTACTAATGCTTTTATTCATTAGTTCATTGTTTATTCCCTGTCATTGAGAAAAAATTCATAAGCATTGCATTCTTGGATCTCTTTATTTGCTATTTTTTTAATTTTATATACTGGCCTTGTTGTTACTGGAACTTGATTCTATTTAAATACAGGTCAACACATCACCGTTACCTTTGATCAGACTCATTTCAAAAGTATGACTTAATTACATTACACTTTATACAGTGCTGGGATTGGTGTGGTAAATGCTGCAAGCAGAACCATGGCAAGGATGTTGGGAAACAATGAGGTTGCTTTTGAGAGTGCCAGGAGTCAATTCTGGATAGTTGATGCCCATGTGAGTCAGATAACTAAGAATCTTTTCATACATCTGCAGGATTTCTCTGATATTTATTGGGATAATAATTTAAATAGAAAAAGGGCTCACATTACTTTGTAGTTCTATCAAAATCAACTGCATCAGTGTTGTTCTATCCATGTTGCCGGTGAGAGTTTTGTCCATGCTTTTCAGCCAGTCATTAAGCTGAATCAATGGCAATGTGTTGACCCAGTCTAGTTTTTTTTTTGGTATTATATTTACTTTTGGTCTTCTTGTCTTTTTCTTATGAAAATCTGCTCATACTACCATCTTTGTTCTATTTTCTGCAGGGTCTAATAACAGAGGACCGTGCAAATATTGACCCAGATGCACGTCCTTTTGCCAGGAAAAAGAGTGAACTGGGTCACCAAGGCCTAAGTGAGGGGGCAAGCTTGATTGAAGTGGTATTTATCTAAACTTCTCTATTTAGTTGTATATAGATTGTTCCTTTCACAGTATATGTTCTGTTATAGGCATGACATCTTACTAACTACTAAGGTCCATGTGTCATAATGTATGAAGGGACATGTTTCCCCACAATTTGTTAGATTGAGACAATTTATTGTTGTGACACTTTTCTAGCTTATTGGCAAGGAGTTTAAAAAAAAACATATATGCAGAAAGTTCAGAGATAAGACTCCTGACACCACTATTTCTAGTGTTGTCACCCCACAGCTAAGAGTACCTGGTGTTGGGCCTGCTGGCTGTTGTGATGTGATGCTACACACAATGATATTGGGTCAAAACTTGTGACAGTATTTTTTTTTGTGGCCTAGAGCTAATGTCATTCACTCATTCCATATGGGATTAGATAACTCAGACCACAGTAACCAACTGTGGATTTTTCTGTGACCTTTAGCCTTTTTCTGCTCTGACATTGTCACTGGTATTTTAACTTTTCTTTTGAAATTTTTTTATTTAGGAAATATTTCATTTGTCAATTTATATCTGTAGGTTTTATATCTATTTAAAATTTACATTACCTTATGAAAGTAAAATTCAGCTTATGAAAGTATTCGATTAGGACTGATGCTGAGCTGTTTATTTTCTATCTTGTCTATTGAGCAGGTTAAAAAGGTGAAGCCTGATGTCGTACTTGGATTATCTGCTGTTGGTGGTTTGTTCTCAAAGGAGGTACGCTATCTTACTTACAATAACGACCTGCCAATTTCTGTTCAATACATTCAAGCCATTTGTTCTGAAGTCTGAAGTCATACTACTAATTAACGATTTATGTCCAGTTATTGTTTCCAACACTAGTTTCAATCACTAGTTACATGCCAGCTTAAACATCTTGCAAAGGGCAGAATAATAACTCTCCAGATATATTGGGATTGCTATGGGGTTAAATAATGTAAATTAGTCATAATACTAGTACACAAATTGTGGGTCATTTGTTGATTTCTTTTTCTGTGTAGATATTGTGACTGCAATTTGTGTGCTTATTGCAGTCTCAGTTATTTGTCTTATACAATAAGCTTGCCAAACATAGACATCCTATTTTGTCACTGCCCTACTGGTAATTCACAACCAGTTTGGTACTCATAGATTAGATCATGGTTATCAAGGCGTCGTTGAAGCGTCGCTTCAGCGGTAAGGCGGTCAAGTGGGATTGCGCCACGTCGGCGACTTGCTAGAGCAACCTATGGCGTCCGCCTCACGGCCGTGGCGTCGTTGAGGCAATGTTGAGGTGGGGGATGGTGTTGGCGTGGCCCAAGGTGGCCGCCATAGGATTGAGGGACTGAGATAAGAAGCCCTGAATCGAAACCGAGAGGGACACGATTCATACCTAGGCCAAATGAAGACCGAGGGAGAACCCTAGCGTCACGCTGACTCCGCCCCATCCTCACCAGATCTGGCGGGAGAATAGCCAATCCACGCCGCTTCCTCTAATCCATGCCGCTGCTCCAGATCTCGCCATGCTCCTCTGCTCCAGGTGCAAGGGAGGCAATGGGGGAGGGAGAGGCCAACAAGGTAGGGATAGGGTAGAAGAGGCAATGGGGAAGGAGATGGGGCCATGGGGAAGGAAGAACCATGGGGGAGGCGGGGGTTCGGGGCGGTGGCGTCGCAGCATCAGGGAAGAAGCGAAGAAGAAAGAAGTAGCACAACACAGAAATAGCAACCGCCAACGTGTAATAGTAGCGGTAGCACTGTAGCACTAGTACTGAGTAGGAGCGATGTAGTAGTAGATGTAGCAGTAGAAGTAGTTAAGCAGCAGTAGCGGACTGTAGAAGTACTATGGTAGACTGGATGTAGTAGAGGTACTTAGTAGTAGGGATGAAAACGATCGGATAGTTTTCGACCGATCCGGATAATTTTTGGATACAAATTCTATCGGATCGGATATTCATCAGATAGTATCGGATCGGATATGGATACGGATTTTTTTGTTGGATACGGATACGGATTCGGTAGCTTACTATCTATCAGATATGGATACATATTCGGATAATTTGGATATTGATGGGTCGGATATTTGGATATGCATGTGGGCTAGGCTAAGGCTACTCTTTTTTACCAAAAGGGTTTCGTAATTTCAAAATTATTTTCTAATTTAATTAATCCATAAAGCAAGTTTCAATTATTAAAAATGGCAAACCAACTCCAAAAATTATGACTTTTTTTTAGAAAAGTTCCAAACACAATCTAACATTTAAAAAATTATTTTCAAGATTTAATCGGATTTTAAAATTTCTCAAAACTTCAAATATTGTTGTTCTTAATAGGAAAATATTTTAAATAAATAGCTAAAAATGCATAAAAACTCATAAATACATAATTTATTATTTTAAATATAATTCAACAATGAATATAAAATTTGGGTCATTACATGTAAGTGTTATATACTTTTCCTAGAGATATGGTATCTAAATATTATCAAACTTTTAGTATGTTATATGTTTACTTCTATTTGTATCTCTGAGCAAGGATTACTTTCATTTTGTGTTTTGATCTACATGTATGATGAATTAATTGTATGTGTGTGATAAACTAAGTCTTATATAATTTTGTTTGCGACATGGTATCTAACTATTGTCTGAATGAATGAAAATGCTTATATTTGTTCAATTTCAATAATGTTTTGATCAAATCAACTAGTTATGTGTTTTCGTTGATTTTTTATGTACAATCTGAGGGGTTATCATGTTCCGATAAATATTTAAAACCGTATTTGATTTGATTCATATTCGATCCGTATCTGTATTCAACATTATCCATATTCGTATTCGATATTATCCATATTCGAGAAAAATATTTGTTTTATTCGTTCATATCCGACTATTCAGTAGAAGTCTGTAGTACTTATTACTACATTTGTCATTTTGAGAAAAAACATATGAAAACAAATATGGTAGAGCTATTATCCGTTTATATCCGATCCGTTTTCACCCTTAGTAGTAGAAGTACTTAGTAGTACTATATTACTCAAATAGTTGTCATTTTGAACATCGACACGGTCTTCAAAACATAGATTTGACAATTAATTTATATTATAATATATTTATAAAACCCAATAGAATTATAATATTATGGAAGTACTTTTCGAGACAAATCTACACTTATAATTTTCATGTATCTAATTTTAATATTTAAAAAGATACTGACGCTCAAAATTTTAAAAATTTGACTGCATATATATTTAAAACAACAACTATTTATGACCAGAGGGAGTAGTTAGGATATGTGTATGGCGTCGCCCACCACGTGCCTAAGTGCTTTAGCGGTAAACAGGTGGTGAATTGCCACGCCTTGCCTTAACGCTTTAATAACCATGGATTAGATTAGTTGCATTGCATCCACTATTTTGAGTTCTTGAAAGCCTTGCAAATCCTATGCTTGCCTCAAGTTATGGACCTTGCATTACAACCGGTTTGCATCCACCATTTTGAGTTATTGCAAAACTACCAACAATCTAAGTGAATGCTGATTGTGGGTTGCATTTATGTTCAGGTCTTAGAAGCACTAAAAGATTCCACCTCTTCCAGACCAGCAATTTTTGCAATGTCAAATCCAACTAGGAATGGTTTGTGATGTGGAATTTTACTATGAAGTTTATTATTTTTTACTTGTTTTCTAATTCTTTGTTGGCTCCATATTATAGCTGAATGTACACCTGAAGAAGCCTTTTCAATTCTTGGTGAAAAGATAATCTTTGCCAGTGGAAGCCCATTTGATGACGTGGATCTTGGTATGTCTGTTCATCTGTACAGTTTTGTGTACTTCCTTTGTGCGCTTCTTTCCAAGTAGCTGAGCCTTGCTTTCTCCTTATACCGAGCTCACCAGTTATATCCATGCTTGCCATTAGTTATGCAAATAACTAAAATCTGTGATGCTGTAATCAAAACTTTGATGAATTGTGAAATGCTGAATCTGCAAGGTGTTACTCGTGGTGCAGCTATTAATGGTTTCTCTTGTAGGTAATGGGAAGGTTGGCCACTCTAATCAAGGGAACAACATGTATCTTTTTCCTGGGTTAGTTCTGTTACGATTGTACACTATGATAGTGGGCTTTGTTTTTGTGCAAATTATGATTTCATTTGCTTTGCTTCACTGCTGCGCAGAATAGGGCTTGGAACCCTTTTGTCTGGTGCACGGGTTATCTCAGATGGAATGCTGCAGGCTGCAGCTGAGCGGTGACTTCCTTAACCTCTAATCATTAGATCAACACAACTGAAATACTTATTTAATCCTTTTCTATTTTCTTAACAATGAAAAATTGTTTAGCTTGGCATCATACATGAAAGACGAAGAGGTTCTCCAAGGGATAATTTACCCTCCGATCTCCAGGTTATGCAATTCTAGAACCGATGTTCCAGTTTTTCACGTATGTTATGCCTTCTGATATATTATACATGCAGAATACGTGACATCACTAAGGAGGTGGCGGCAGCAGTTGTGAGGGAAGCTGTTGCAGAGGATCTAGCAGAGGGATATCGTGACATGGATGCACGTCAACTTGCAAGACTCAGCGAGGTTGTTAATCTCTTTACCATCCAAGCCAGGTTTATTATTATTGTTTTATTCTTCTTTACTTCATTAACCGTGGACACTTTGTGATACAGGAAGAAACTGTTGATTACGTGAAGAAGAACATGTGGAGTCCAGTCTATCCAACAATAGTGTATAAGAAAGACTAGAACTCTACTTGAGCTGTATAACGACTATTCATTGATACTGTACAATTTACCTTGGTATCCAGCTTCAATTTTTTTTTATGCAGTCGCCACGTGACAGAACATGACATTGGTCTCAGTTGTAATTGAATCTAATACTATTAGATGTACGCTTGGGAGTGCAAGGTAGGCTCCCTGTCTGTAACATTTGAATTTGTTTTAAATTTTGTATGTCAACCGTCTTGTGTGCATTAACTGGGACTTGCATGCCAATTTTCTGCAAATGTTAATATGTTTGTGGGTTTTTGAACCACAGATCAAACTAGCCATGTTCCCGTGCGTTACAACAGAAACTCAATTTATGATAAAAAATTTATTTGCAAAGAGTAATAACTTTATTTAAATAATAATGTTCACTCAGAATGTGCAATGGTTAAATGTTTAAATCAATTCATTAAATCATATAAATTCCAAGCACATGTTTATAAACTCGAGTTTAAAATTATCTTTAATCTCACAAACTTAAATAATAACATTACAACATTTGGGATTGTAAATTTGTAACGTCACAATTCAAGATCGATTAATCGACCGAGAGAGGCATTACCTGCGCATAGACGATGAAGAGGTAGGCGTCATCCGTATGTGGCTGCCACCATCAGCAGCATGCGTGGCTCGTACATCTTGCTCTGGTCATACCATAGCCTCACCCCGTCAACCAGCTCCACCGCCTCCTCGCCTCCTTTCGCGAGCGTCTCCTTTAACCTATTGACATCATCCACCGCGGTGAGCTCCAGCAGCGCTGTTAGCCTATCTCGCCGTCCACCACCAGTGACTTGCCCCTGCGCCATATCAACAAGATCAGGAAGGTTACCCATTACTTCCGCTCAACGGATAAGCTCAACACATCTGCAGGAGAGGCAAGAAATTTAGGGTTATATAGATTCAGCAACCGAGGAGACATCTATAGAATCCAGATTATGAAATTGTCGAATAAGGAAGGTAACAAAAGGGCAAGAGGCGAGAAGAGACATAACTCTATGAATCGGAACTCTACTTCCTTTGGAAGGGAATCAATCAATCCAATCTGAAAAGCACCGGGAGCAATCGCCGCCAATTCGAATGCTAGATCAATGGAAGAAAAGGAAAGCAATAAATTAGTTATGCATATTTATTTACCTCCCGCGACGGAATGATCTAATCCAATCTACCGGGGTGATCACTGCTCGCTTCCCACTCAGCTACGCGGGTGCGTACACGTGTCGGGGTGAGGGTGGAGAACGGATGTACCACTACCAACTCCTAATTAGAATTAGTAGAGATAAAGATAACAAACATATCTAGTCGCGTCATATATGGTCATACGCATGCTGCTGGCCGGTCGGAATCAAGTCCATACGTGATTAGATAAAAAGAAAAGATGATCTTATCTACACATACAAATAAATATTTAATGGAAAGGATGTATATGGCAACTCAAAGGCACATGGTAACTCGTAAGCTATATATGCGTAGTATATATGATTGAAAAGAATTGTCACGCATGCAATATCCAACCGATTTAAAAAATAGAATCAGATGATTGAGATAAGAGTCTGATACGCCGCAGATCACACATGCATGCATATCTAACCGAATTAAAACTTTCTCCATTCGCCAATGTATAGAAGATCGGGATAATGACGGTTTCGTGGGTATGCCCGAGAGAGAGGAAAGGAAGAACAGACCATTACCACCAACTCGTAATTAGAAGTAGCAGAGATAATGAAAACCACAAGTTTACCGGAGCCCAGAGGCGATCTGGTCTGGCTGCCTACTTGTCTGACATCATATGATGGTTATCCCTTTATTATTAAATTGTGCACTGTTCTCTCTCTCTCAAAAAAAAAGAAAATTCTGCACAGTTGTTGATTTTTTGTATTGAGAATATTACTTAGTTTGTTGTTGTTGAGATTTGGGGACACGGAGTCAGGAACTCCAGCACTATAACCATCCTTCTCTATAGTGTTTGCAATTTGCAGCCATGGCTTGGCTGCTGTTGTCCACAGTGGCCATCCTTGTCAATGGTGAATGAACGCATCGTGTTAGTGCTGGCCATTGTTGCTGTCCAGTCCGTGGAACTTCATCTGCGCAACCGATGGCGTAAGTAACAGGTACTCCTATCAAGTACGCTACCTGTCAGATCTCTCCCTGTCGAGATAGAAATTGTTCCAGGTCTCCACTACGAAGATCAAGGCACCATAACGTTACTGTTTCTTACTTCATGGTGCTCTTCTACATGTTGCCATTTGGCTCCTGGAAGGCTGAAAGTCAGTCAGTGCTATCCATGTCAGCTATGATGTGATCAAGATGAAGAAACACTTGTGGTCCAGTAGGGCATTCCTTTCTGGTAGCGTTATCTCTGGCACCAGCTCTGCCCTGGTTTCTTCCTGCTCGAAATTCTTGCCTACCTTAGTTGATCATACCATCATTGTGCACATGTCAAGATTTTGATCTTGTTCATACTTCATACTAGGTAGGGTCGTTCTGCGAAGTTGCAGTCTTGCAGACTAGGAGACTAACGCTTACGACCATCGTTCATTTGCACATCTGAACTCCTTACACTACTACAGCGAGATTTATATCAGACGCACGATCACAGACGGTTTTGAAAAACCGTCTGTAATATGGAACATCACAGCACGGTTATGTACTCAAACCGTCAAGGCATATATCATGATGGTTTTATATTACAGCCGCCTCGTGATATAAAAATATCACTGACGGTTTCTAAATATAACCGCTCATGTGATGGCTACAAATACTCATTACAGATGATTTCGAAGTAAAACTGTCAGGATATCACGACGGTTATATAACACAACCGCTCGTAATATCTACAGAATCATTACAGACGGTTATATTTAGAAACCGTCATGATATTTTGTATCACGACGCGTCGTAATATAAAACCGCTCGTGATAATACCGCCTCAGAAAAAACAGAGCCTCGATCCACATCCACTTCGCTTATAGGGTTTCGGTTTCTATGCTTAGTGGCGGCCGTGGAAGTGAGGCGATTTTTGAAAGAAAGCTATTGATTTCAAGGGTGATATTAGATTCATTTGATTTTGGTGATCTAAGGTTAGTAATGAGTTCTCTAATTGCATGCGATCGAATTCAATATCCGGGTTTGTTAGGACAGTAATTAATTTAAATATTGTTTGATTAGATCTAGTTTAATTGTAGCTGGATCCATATGTTGTTTGTGATATTTGGTTAGTACTGTGTTTTAATTGCATTATATTCAACATCTATCTTGATAAGGAAGGAATTTGATGATTTTTTTAGATCTATCTTGTAGCTAGAACCATGTGTTGGTTGTTTGATGAATAAGGTTAGCTAGTAATGGTTCTATTTGCATAATATAATATTCGATCATGATGTAGCTAGCTAGCTTGTTAAGATAGAATTTAAAGATTGTTTAGATCTAGCTTATAGATCAATTCAAGTCTTTTGGTGATCTAAGGTTAGTAATGGGTTCTAATTTCATTATTATATTGAAGATTAATTTGAATTGTGTTAATTATTTCTTTGTGATGTAATTAAGGTATGTAATTGCATAATTAGTTTAAGAATGTGCATACGCACTACACCGTGCACTTAATATTTAACACTAAGTGTTACATGTGTAGCGAGATGGATCGAAGTCGGATGTACGCCGAGAACCGCATTTGAGTGCCGAGTACCTTAATGGCGCTCCACTTTCAAAAGAGCCGCAGAGGAGGATATGTTTAATAAGGGGGTGCAATTCATGTCATGTCCGGTGCATTGATTGCGAAAATCAAGATGTTTCAAACTCGCCGCAGATCGGCTAATACTTGATTTGAAGGGGTTTCAAAAGGGCTATACATGTTGGACCACCATGGCGAAGAGCACAATATACGTGAAGCGCAAGTAGTGTTAATATCGCCGACGATGTCAATGATATGTCGGATGATCATATCGATTGTGCTTCCGATGAGGACAAAGGTTGCACGATGACAATTTGGATCGATGCTACGCGATGCGTATGAAACCTTGATGACAGGAATATGGATGCTTCAGGGCTTAATGGAGGACTCGGAGAAACCTTTGTTCGCAGGGTGCAAGTTGAAATACACAAGGTTATCATCCGTGCTTCAACTACTCAAATTGAAGGCAAGCAACGGTTGGTCCGACAAGAGTTTCACAACAAGTTATTACGCCTATTACGACATGCTTCCAGAGGGAAACGAGTTGTCGATAAGCACTTACAAAGCCAAGCGTGTTCTTTGTCCCTTGGGAATGGAAGTAGAAAGAATACATGCCTCGTCCAAACGATTGTATCCTCGTAGACCGCAAAGAGTACACAAACTTGCATATATGTCCGTGTGCAACGATCCCTAAGACAAGCGTAAGAGTCATTCAGATGATGATGGCGAGAGCATTGAGGTGAAAGAAGGTCCTCTGCTAAGGTGGCATGGTATCTCGCCTATAATTTCCGCTTGAAGCGCTTTGTTTGCGAACTCAAAGGAGGCAAAACTGCTATGCGCTGGCACTTTGAGGAGCGAAGAATGATGGAATGCTAAGGCACCTTGCCGATTCCATCCAAAGGAGAAACATCGACAGAGCTTTCAAGAATTCGTGCGGATCCGAGAAATATAAGGTTTGGATTGAGTACAGATGGAATGAATCCTTTCGGTAACATGAGCAAATGCAAGATAGCACTTGGCCCATAAATCTCAGATTCACAACCTTCCTCCTTGGTTGTGTATGAAGCGAAGTACATTATGTTGTCTCATGCTTATCCAAGGACCGAAACAACCTGGGAACGATATTGATGTGTACCTAGCTCCATTGGTGGAAGATCTAAAACACCGTGGGTTACCGGGTACACGATGGGATGCGTATAAACGAGAGAACTTTACTTTGCATCGCTTGTTGTTCTCGCACCATAAATGATTACCCCGCTTTGCTAACTGTCAAAGCCGAGTACAAAAGGAACCAAAGCCTCGCACTCACCGCTTAGATGATACCGAGAGTTTTTGGTCAATCACTCCCGCAAAACCGTGTACATACGCCATCAGAGGTTCCTTCTGAGGAATCACCCATATCGCAAGATGAAGCAACTTTTCGACGGAAGGAACGAAATGGTCCAGCTCCAAGGCGCTTTGAGCGGAGAGATGTTCATGACATTGTTAAGGATTTGGATGTTGCGATGGAAAGGGACGTAAGTCAAGTACCCGTGAAAAGAGCATGTGGAAGAAGAGATCAATATTCGGGACCTACCTTCATCGAGCACCTAGAAGTTCGCCATCGTGATCGATGTCATGCACGAGAGAAGAATGTCCGTGATAAATGCGTGATTGGTCTCTTACTCAACATTAAGGGTAAAACAAAGGATGGTATCAACGCACGGCTTGACTTGGTCGATATGGGCATAAGACCTGAATTAGCACCGAAAGAGACCGATAAAGACCGTGACGCATTTGGAACCCGCTTGTTATACTCTATCAAAGGCCGAAGAACTGAATCGTGCAAGATTGCATGGTGTGAAAGTTCCGTCCAGCATTCTCCAACATGAAGAGACTTGTTTCAAGGTAAGATTTGAAATTAACCGCATGAAGTCTCATGATTGTCATGTGCCGATGACACAGATGCCCCCGCCGCAATTAGAAGTATTTTGCCGGCCAAGGTCCGAGAGACAATCACTAGGTCAGTGTTATTTCTTTAACACAATCGCCGTAAGGTCATCGATCCCGGCGACTAGATGCTCGCAAGTCGAGGTGGTGATGACTCTATGTAATCTTGAGATGTATTTCTCCATCATTTTTTCGATATCATGGTCCATCTCATTGTTCACCTTGTGACGAGATAAAGATATGCGGCCGTTGTTCCACGTAGCATGTACCCGCTCGAGAGGTACATGGGAATTCTCAAGTCTTACGCGACGGAATCGATCTCGTCCGGAGGGTAGCATTGTCGAAGGTTATGCAATGAAGAGGCCGAGTTCTCGCGTCGATTACATGGCCTGTGTCGAACCAATAGGTGTGCCTCGATCTCGCCATGAGGGAGGCTCAGTGGTATCGGACCATCGGAAGGAAAGCAATCACACCTGATTCGGCTGATGTATGCTCGAGCCCATTTCACGGTTTTGCAACACATGGTCAGTAGTGTCACCTATATCGCCGAAAGCACAAGCAATGGCTAAGGCAAGAGAATCCAAAGACGGCGGAGTCTTGGATCACGAGACAAAGATAACCTTCGCCCAAAGAATGGTTGAAGGAGCGACCACATCGAACTCGCCGATGACACGACATGGTTGGCAAAAGGACCAACTTTTACAGCTTGTCACATGGAAAGGATATGACTTAAATGGATACACATTTTACACTAGAGATCGTGACATGAAGAGCACAAACCGTAACAGCGGTGTCCGTGATAGATGCATTCAATAATACCATTGGTTGACGAGGAGCTCCTACTATGGGTTCATAGAGGAGATATGGGAGCTCGACTCACGCATTTTTCAAGATTCCCTATTTCGGTGCCGTTGGGTCCACCTCCAAAGACGTGAAGGTTAACAAGAATGGCATCACTCATCGTGGACCTCGAACGTGTTTGGATACCAAGATGAACCATTCAGACTCGCTAACCAAGTTGTTCAAGTCTTCTATGTAACCGAATTCGGCCCAACAAGAAGCGCCACGTAGTTCTTCAGTGAAAAGGAGAATTGTCTGAGTTGAGAATGTAGTAGATGAGGAAGAGTACAATCAATTTGATGAGTTGCCACCTATCGGAAATGACATCCTCGGTCCTGTAAGAACAACACGAGGAAGCAAGCTACACACGCCACGATCATCATGAAGGGCTAATTTTCGTACAAAAGAATAAGCATGTGGCGGCGTAGTTATGAGAAGGGTGCATTGTCATCATGCTTACTAATTTTCATGTGTAATAATATTACATTAATGCTATTGTAAAGATGATACGACCCATCATGCTTTGTACATATGATTGTGATGATCTTTGTAAGTAGCTTAATTGTGAAGCATCTGGATTGATGGAAAAGATGCAAGTATAAGAACAGAATCATGTCTACTTTGGCAATATGGAAATAGTTGTATGTGATTGCTCTCAGATTTTAGGGTTTGAATTGAGGATTAGAATTCCACTTCAACCACAAGATAATCGATATTCGTTAAAGACAACTTTCCTGTAAGATACAACAAAGTGGCATGCATAAGAGTCGATCGAATCGAATCGACAAGTGAATGTCATGAATAAGATATATCACGAGACGGTTCTTTAACATAACAACAGGATAAAGATTGTCGCAGACGTTATGTTACTCTAACCGCTCGCGGATATCGCTAACATCACGCACGGTTCTATTATAAAACCGCTCGTGATAGTTAAACATCACGCATCGCTTCTATTATAGAACCGCTCAGTGATATTCAACATCATGCATCGTTTCTATTATAGAACCGCTCGTGATGTGCTCTCTCTATATATCTCCCCAAGCAGAGCTCATTCACAGCCAGCATGCCAAACCCTAACACTTTGAGACGTTTTGCCTCCTCAAGGGCCTCCCCCTCGGCTGCTCCCCTCCCTCTGCCCTCCACCGCCTCGGCCCCTCCCGGCGCCCTCCCCACCTCTGCCCTCCCTCGCCTCGGCGTCCCTTCGATCGGCGCCCTCCCAAGATCGACGTGTTCCCTCGGCATTGTTCTTGTGCATCTCGGCTTCAACCGTGAGTATTTCGGGGACTAGCCATCGAGCTAGAGGCCGCCGATCTCGAGGCACCGCCTGCCATTTGCTCTATTTTTCGGTCTTGCAAAGGCCACCGATTCATGGCTTGGGGACCTTATGCGTGGGCTTAATGTTCAATGGATGATTTAGGGATGGAATAGACTAATTGTGACAACAAATCTTAGCAAATAATTTCACTTTCATATATATATATTTGATTAGTGTGAGTTCGGCAGGATTGAGGTTGTTTGGAAGAGTGGTTGATCGTAATCGAGTTTTTGATGTTGGTTGAAAAGGTCTTTTGTCGGTGATCAAGGATGATGTTTGTTTTCGGTTGTTTAGAGCCCAAAGAGCAAGAATTAGTTAAAATGTCTTTGTTCGCTGGCTAGGAGCGATGGTGCTGTGGTTGTTTTTGGTGCCCCAAGAATTAGTTTGGAGGGTCTCGCTTAGGTGGTGGTTTAGTGGAGTTTTGATTTCCGGTTGTCTATTGCAAACCGCCTTTATATGCTTAGTTAGTGAATATGCATATAAGATAACTAATTGAGTAGATTTATACTTAACTCCGTCAAGTATTAAATGCTATTGAGATAAAGTTGTCATAATCTAGTCTATTACTTGTCCATTGTGGCGAGGAGGGCCTTTTAAGGCAACCCGACATCTCGAGAACATTCAAACAATCAATATGAGCTTTATGCTAATTGCTTTATTCGTAATACTGTATATGTTCATATGTGAGATCCCGAGCTTCGCTCTATTATTCCGTTAATCGCCAAATGGTTGAATCCATATGTATTCTTCTCGCTTGTCTCTGCTGTGGATGTCCTAGTTTTAGGGAGGTGTCAAAATTTTTATTAAGTTCGGCAACCTCCTAGTTCGCTTCTTTTGCTAAAAGGCTAATAACAAGCCATTTAGGCTAGTTCTTTTAAAAGGCTAATAACAAGCCATTTAGGCTAGTTTTTTAAAAGGCTAATAACAAGCCATGGTATCCACAAACTCATTCACTCTAATGTGATTTTATTTGTTCTTCACTTTTAGTTCGCTCAAACTATTCTAACTTGTAAAGAAGATGTCGCCCTCTAATCCATCGCTCAAGGACATGATGTGCCCTCAAAAGAAAAAATCGACCCACCGCAAGAGGACCAAACAAAAGGCCAACAGATCGATATACCATTACAGAGATCGATCCAAATGATGGGGCCCCTAGAAAGCCAAAAAAGCGCGAATGCATTTTGAGTATGTGGGATAGTAGCCCGAACGGTTCCGATCACGCTATCTTCCCGGAGGTTGGTGACTATTGAGGCTCGCAATGCCTTGCTAACGGAAATTCTTTCATCGCTCAACATTCCGAAGAATCCGCCCCCTAGTGCGACGGATGCATCGCTAGCGCAGAAAGGCATGGAAGACCTTCAAGCATACGCTGTGGACTACGCCAAGAAGGATCGGTTCCATACTCAAGTATGGGTTCATTGATGAGGACACGGGGGCGTTTTGTTGGGATGAAGACCACAGACAATTGCAAGGCCACGCGTGAAGCAAACAAGGCCTTGCAAGCAAGGAACACTCACCCCCACGCACTCGCACTCACGGGCTACGGGAAGAGAGCGCAATGGGACAGGAGGACGAGGAGGGTATCGCGCCATTTCCATCGATCACAGATCACCGTGCGAGATCGGCTAAGAGCGAGAGCGAGGTCGATGCCACGCCCTCCACAAACCGCCTCTTTGTAAACCCCATGGACGAGGAAGTTCGCCAACGCCGTAATATATAAATCGAACTACCAATTTTACGTAATTAGTCCATGACTTCATAAGTGAAATAACTTGTCCGGATCTTGCAGTAGCGTTGAGTACACAATCGTGCGATGGCTCTTTTTTCCCTGACAGAGAGAAAGATGTACCGTCCATAGCCTTGGGAAACAAGGAACACCCTCGGTCGCATAAGAGGCAAAGGGTTTTTGTTCCATGGAAAATCGGATTCCCATTTTACTTCCACATATACCAAGTAAGAAGAGAACTAAAGCCGAGCGAGTCAAATCTTATAAAGAATTTGGAGGACAAGTTGAGAGGAGAGTTGAGAGAAGAGTTGAGGGAGAACCGAGAGAAGAATTTTATGAAAGGATACTTAATCCTCGAGGAAAGGCTCACCAATCAAGAAAGAAATATCGCGACAAGCCCTGTAAGTATGTCCGCAAGTCAGCCCCATCGCCTGAAGAGCAACTGTGCATCCGCTCCTCCAAGTGACATAGATGAACATAGCGGACTTATCCTCAGATGTGACATTAAGGTACACGCTGCAATCTCCAAGTGAGAATTAGCAATGGCACCGCATTCGACGGCTGCTTGGGGCATGGCGATCCATCCTCAAAGGGACCATGGTGCACTGCACCATCATGAGCGCCGGTTTCACCAAGGTCAATGTGGACGGGTATTTGATAGTTTCAAAATTGTCGATCTACGAAGCCGCCAAACGATTTGAGATCGTGAAACTTGGGGATGACATTGGCACATTCATCCAATGGCCTAGCAATGACATCTCCTCGCCGTCCCTTCATTATGCAACAACCGCGACGATCCGATTCGCTTATTGTATCGCCGTCGATCGCTGGCTACCAAATCAAGCAATGAGAGCGACTCCACTTGATGTACATAACGTTGACCTCTTTCCGCCCATTCCTCTCCCGTGAAGGGTTCATACAAAACAAAGAAAGGCAAGGGCAAACAGAAGAAAGAAAGGCAAGAACAAGTCGACTATCCATCTCGCCGAGTTGGCTAAACAATACAAGCTAGGAGAGCCGCATTAACGAAAGGCAGCAGAACTTCACTTAGTATATCTTGCCAACAATTGCATAAGTGGTACACCCAAGAAGCCGGAAAGCCGAGCGTGAACGCACAACAAGTATCGCCATATGTTCAAGTATGAACATCTATTCAACGACTCAACGGGGCTTCTTCACGGTCCGATTTTCTCGACTTGTTCCATCTCTACAACCTCGACGCTTATCGACGCCAAGACTCATAAGATGCTGGACCTTATAAGTGTGTGCTATCACAGCTACATTCGCCTAATAGTGATAAATGTCCTCCAATATATATATATAATTCGCCTTTTGTATATATAGATACATGCAACTTGAAGCTTACACTGAAGAAACTATCGATCGGTTTCTACCCACATATAGTCTCAAAGCAAACAATGGATGATGATATAAACATGGTCGAGGAATACGCCACATGTGCATTGCTAGCACAAAAGATAAAGAACTCATACTTATACCCCATAACCCAGGTAAGTGCTACCACATGCTATATTTTGGTCTCAGATCTGCACACAACTCGTTTCATTCATTGTCCATTGTGATATACCTGTAGGTTTCACTGGGTTCTAATTGTAATTGAACCAGCCACAAACCGGTTAAGTACCTTGATTCCAAGACGCATGAAACCACGACTTGGTACCTATCGCAAAATTACTCAACAGTAATCACGCTTTCCTCCGTACATGGTCGTAAGTTGTTCCGTGTTTATATTGCTATTGGAATGGCTTAGGCTAACCTTTTGCAATCTTGTAGAGCGCTCAAACACGTGAAAGATTGGACTAAACTACAAAGATGATTTGAACTTTTCAGATCCGCTATACACAACAATTCTATTTCAAACCCCCTAATAGTGACTCTAGAACTAACCGTAGGTTTTATTTGCGAACACCAAAGAAGGTCGTGGAAATAACCTATGTGGATTTTATGTTTGCCACAACATGCAAACCATCGCCGCTAAAAAATATCACAGACGGTTTCTAAATATAACCGCTCTGTGATGGCTACAAGATTATTACATGATGATTTCAAGTAAAACCGCTCAGGATATCACTGACGGTTATATAACACAACCGTCTGTAATATCTACAAGAATCATTACGACGGTTATATTTAGAAACCGCTCATGATATTTTTGTATCACGACGCCCGTAATATAAAACCGCTCGTGATAATACCGCTCTCAGAAAAACAGAGCCTCGATCCACATCCACTTCGCTTATAGGGTTTCGTTTCTATGCTTAGTGGCGGCCGTGGAAGTGAGGCGATTTTTGAAAGAAAGCTATTGATTTCAAGGGTGATATTAGATTCATTTGATTTTGGTGATCTAAGGTTAGTAATGAGTTCTCTAATTGCATGCGATCGAATTCAATATCCGGGTTTGTTAGGACAGAATTAATTTAAATATTGTTTGATTAGATCTAGTTTAATTGTAGCTGGATCCATATGTTGTTTGTGATATTTGGTTAGTAATGTGTTTTAATTGCATTATATTCAACATCTATCTTGATAAGGAAGGAATTTGATGATTTTTAGATCTATCTTGTAGCTAGAACCATGTGTTGGTTGTTTGATGAATAAGGTTAGCTAGTAATGGTTCTATTTGCATAATATAATATTCGATCATGATGTAGCTAGCTAGCTTGTTAAGATAGAATTTAAAGATTGTTTAGATCTAGCTTATAGATCAATTCAAGTCTTTTGGTGATCTAAGGTTAGTAATGGGTTCTAATTTCATTATTATATTGAAGATTAATTTGAATTGTGTTAATTATTTCTTTGTGATGTAATTAAGGTATGTAATTGCATAATTAGTTTAAGAATGTGTGCATACGACTACACCGTGCACTTAATATTTAACACTAAGTGTTACATGTGTAGCGAGATGGATCGAAGTCGATGTACCGAGAACCGCATTTGAGTGCCGAGTACCTTAATGGCGCTCCACTTTCAAAAGAGCCGCAGAGGAGGATATGTTTAATAAGGGGTGCAATTCATGTCATGTCCGTGCATTGATTGCTAAAATCAAGATGTTTCAAACTCAAAGCAGATCGGCTAATAACTTGATTTGAAGGGGTTTCAAAAGGGCTATACATGTTGGACCACCATGGCGAAGAGCACAATATACGTGAAGCAGCAAGTAGTGTTAATATCGTCGATTTATGTCAATGATATGTCGGATGATCATATCGATTGTGCTTCCGATGAGGACAAAGTTGCACGATGACAATTTGGATCAGATGCTACGCGATGCGTATGAAACCTTGATGACAGGAATATGGATGTTCCTGTGGCTTAATGGAGGACTCGGAGAAACCTTTGTTCGCAGGGTGCAAGTTGAAATACACAAGGTTATCATCCGTGCTTCAACTACTCAAATTGAAGGCAAGCAACGGTTGGTCCGACAAGAGTTTCACAACACAGTTACGCCTATTACGACATGCTTCCAGAGGGAAACGAAGGTCGATAAGCACTTACAAAGCCAAGGTGTTCTTTGTCCCTTGGGAATGGAAGTAGAAAGAATACATGCCTGTCCAAACGATTGTATCCTCGCATCAGCAAAGAGTACACAAACTTGCATATATGTCCGTGTGCAACGATCCCTGACAAGCGTAAGAGTCATTCAGATGATGATGGCGAGAGCATTGAGGTGAAAGAAGGTCCTCTCGCTAAGGTGGCATGGTATCCGCCTATAATTTCCGCTTGAAGCGCTTGTTTGCGAACTCAAAGGAGGCAAAACTGCTATGCTGGCACTTTGAGGAGCGAAGAATGATGGAATGCTAAGGCACCTTGCCGATTCCATCCAAAGGAGAAACATCGACAGAGCTTTCAAGAATTCGGTAGGATCCGAGAAATATAAGGTTTGGATTGAGTACAGATGGAATGAATCCTTTCGGTAACATGAGCAAATGCAAGATAGCACTTGGCCCATAAATCAGATTCTACAACCTTCCTCCTTGGTTGTGTATGAAGCGAAGTACATTATGTTGTCTCAGCTTATCCAAGGACCGAAACAACCCGGGAACGATATTGATGTGTACCTAGCTCCATTGGTGGAAGATCTAAAACACCGTGGGTTACCGGGTACACGATGGGATGCGATAAACGAGAGAACTTTACTTTGCAATCGCTTGTTGTTCTCGCACCATAAATGATTACCCCGCTTTGCTAACTCGCAAAGCCGAGTACAAAAGGAACCAAAGCCCGACTCACCGCTTAGATGATACCGAGAGTTTTTGGTGAATCACTCCCAAAAACCGTGTACATACGCCATCAGAGGTTCTTCGGAGGAATCACCCATATCGCAAGATGAAGCAACTTTTCGACGGAAGGAACGAAATGGTCCAGCTCCAAGGCGCTTGAGCGGAGAGATGTTCATGACATTGTTAAGGATTTGGATGTTATGTATGGAAAGGGACGAAGTCAAGTACCCGTGAAAAGAGCATGTGGAAGAAGAGATCAATATTCGGGACCTACCTTATCGAGCACCTAGAAGTTCGCCATCGCGATCGATGTCATGCACGAGAGAAGAATGTCTGTGATGCTGATTGGTCTCTTACTCAACATTAAGGGTAAAACAAAGGATGGTATCAACGCACGGCTTGACTTGGTCGATATGGGCATAAGACCTGAATTAGCACCGAAAGAGACCGATAAAGACCGACGCATTTGGAACTCGCTTGTTATACTCTATCAAAGGCCGAAGAACTGAATCGCAAGATTTGCATGGTGTGAAAGTTCCGTCCTATTCTCCTCCAACATGAAGAGACTTGTTTCGCTGTAAGATTTGAAATTAACCGCATGAAGTCTCATGATTGTCATGTGCCGATGACACAGATGCCCCCGTCGCAATTAGAAGTATTTTGCTTGATCAAGGTCCGAGAGACAATCACTAGGTCAGGTTATTTCTTTAACACAATCGCCGAAGGTCATCGATCCCGGCGACTAGATGCTCGCAAGTCGAGGTGGTGATGACTCTATGTAATCTTGAGATGTATTTCTCCATCATTTTTCGATATCATGGTCCATCTCATTGTTCACCTTGTGACAGAGATAAAGATATGCGCCGTTGTTCCACGTAGCATGTACCCGCTCGAGAGGTACATGGGAATTTCAAGTCTTACGTGACGGAATCGATCTCGTCCGAGGGTAGCATTGTCGAAGGTTATGCAATGTAAGAGGCCGCCGAAGTTCAAGGCCGATTACATGGCCCGTGTCGAACCAATAGGTGTGCCTCGATCTCGCCATGAGGGAGGCTCCAGGTATCGGGACCATCGAAGGAAAGCAATCACACCTGATTCGGCTATGTGATGCTCGAGCCCATTTCACGGTTTTGCAACACATGGTCAGAGTGTCACCATATCGCCGAAAGCACAAGCAATGGCTAAGGCAAGAGAATCCAAAGACGGCAGAGTCTTGGATCACGAGACAAAGATAACCTTCGGCCAAAGAATGGTTGAAGGAGCGACCACATCGGGAACTCGCCGATGACACGCCGACATGGTTGGCAAAAGGACCAACTTTTACAGCTTGTCACATGGAAAGGATATGACTTAAATGGATACACATTTTACACTAGAGATCGGACATGAAGAGCACAAACCGTAATAACGGTGTCCGTGATAGATGCATTCAATAATACCACTGGTTGACGAGGAGCTCCTACTATGGGTTCATAGAGGAGATATGGGAGCTCGACTACGCACTTTTCAAGATTCCCTATTTCGTGTCATGGGTCCACCTCCAAAGACGTGAAGGTTAACAAGAATGGCATCACTATCGTGGACCTCGAACGGTTTGGATACCAAGATGAACCATTCGACTCGCTAACCAAGTTGTTCAAGTCTTCTATGTAACCGAATTCGGCCCAACAAGAAGCGCCACGTAGTTCTTCAGTGGAAAAGGAGAATTGTCTGAGTTGAGAATGTAGTAGATGAGGAAGAGTACAATCAATTTGATGAGTTGCCACCTATCGGAAATGACATCCGGTCCCGTAAGAACAACACGAGGAAGCAAGCTACACACGCCGATCATCATGAAGGGCTAATTTTCGCACAAAAGAATAAGCATGTATGCGCGTAGTTATGAGAAGGGTGCATTGTCATCATGCTTACTAATTTTCATGTGTAATAATATTACATTAATGCTATTGTAAAGATGATACGACCCATCATGCTTTGTACATATGATTGTGATGATCTTTGTAAGTAGCTTAATTGTGAAGCATCCGATTGATGGAAAAGATGCAAGTATAAGAACGTAATCATGTCTACTTTGGCAATATGGAAATAGTTGTATGTGATTGTTTTATTTTAGGGTTTGAATTGAGGATTAGAATTCCACTTCAACCACAAGATAATGATATTCTCGTTAAAGACAACTTTCCTGTAAGATACAACAAAGTGGCATGCATAAGAGTCGATCGAATCGAACCGACAAGTGAATGTCATGAATAAGATATATCATGCATTTCGTTTTTAACATAACAACAGGATGTTAGTTTGTCGCAGACGTTATGTTACCTAACCGCTCGTGATATCGCTAACATCACTGCATTTGCCTATATTATAGAACCGTCAGGATAGTTAAACATCATGCATCGCTTCTATTATAGAACCGTCTGGATATCTCATCACTGCATCGTTATATTATAGAACCGTCGTGATGTGCTCTCTCTATATATCTCCTGCAGAGCTCATTCACAGGCCGCCAAACCCTAACACTTTGAGACGCTTTTGCTCCCATGGCGGCCTCCCTCGGCCCCTCCCTCCCCTGCCTCCCTCCTCCGCCCTGCCCTCCTCCCTGCCCTCCCCTCCCGGCGCCCTCCCCGGCCTCGCCCCTCCTCTCCTTCCCTTCGACGGCGGCCCTCCCCAAGATCGACGTGTTCTCTGCTTGTGTTCTTGTGCATCTCGCTTCAACCGTGAGTATTTCGGGGACTAGCCATCGAGCTAGAGGCCGCTCGATTCGAGGCACCGCCGCCATTTGCTCTATTTTTCGGTCTTGCAAAGGGGCCACGATTCATGGCTTGGGGACCTTGCGGTGGGCTTAATGTTCAAGGATGATTTAGGGATGGAATAGACTAATTGTGACAACAAATCTTAGCAATAATTTCACTTTCATATATATATATTTGATTAGTGTGAGTTCGGCAAAGGATTGAGGTTGCCGGAAGAGTGGTTGATCGTAATCGAGTTTTTGATGTTGGTTGAAAAGGTCTTTTGTCGGTGATCAAGGATGATGTTTGTTTTCCGTTGTTTAGAGCCCAAAGAGCAAGAATTAGTTAAAATGTCTTTGTTCGGTTGGCTAGGAGCGATGGTGCTGTGGTTGTTTTTGGTGCCCCAAGAATTAGTTTGGAGGGTCTCGCTTAGGTGGTGGTTTAGTGGAGTTTTGATTTCCGGTTGTCTATTGCAAACCGCTTTATATGCTTAGTTAGTGAATATGCATATAAGATAACCAATTGAGTAGATTTATACTTAACTCCGTCAAGTATTAAATCTGTTATTGAGATAAAGTTGTCACAATCTAGTCTATTACTTGTCCATTGTGGCAGGAGGGCCTTTAAGGCAACCCGACATCTCGAGAACATTCAAACAATCAATATGAGCTTTATGCTAATTGCTTTATTCGTAATAATGTATATGTTCATATGTGAGATCCCGAGCTTCGCTCTATTATTCTCGTTAATCGTCAAATGGTTGAATCCATATGTATTCTTCGCTTGTCCGTGGTGGATGTCCTAGTTTTAGGGAGGTGTCAGCAAATTTTTATTAAGTTCGCAACCTCCTAGTTCGCTTCTTTTGCTAAAAGGCTAATAACAAGCCATTTAGGCTAGTTCTTTAAAAGGCTAATAACAAGCCATTTAGGCTAGTTTTTTAAAAGGCTAATAACAAGCCATGGTATCCACAAACTCATTCACTCTAATGTGATTTTATTTGTTCTTCACTTTTAGTTCGCTCAAACTATTCTAACTTGTAAAGAAGATGTCGCCCTCTAATCCATCGTCTCAAGGACATGATGTGCCCTCAAAAGAAGAATCGACCGCCACCGCAAGAGGACCAAACAAAAGGCCAATGCATCGATATACCATTACAGAGATCGATCCAAATGATGGGGCCCCTAGAAAGCCAAAAAAGGCGCGAATGCATTTTGAGTATGTGGGATAGTAGCCCGAACGGGTTCCGATCACGCTATCTTCCCGGAGGTTGGTGACTATTGAGGCTCGCAATGCCTTGCTAACGGAAATTCTTTCATCGCTCAACATTCCGTAAGAATCCGCCCCCTAGTGCGACGGCATGCAATCGCTAGCGCAGAAAGGCATGGAAGACCTTCAAGCATACGCTGTGGACTACGCCAAGAAGGATCTCGTTCCATACTCAAGTATGGGTTCATTGATGAGGACACGGGGGCGCTTGTTGGGATGAAGACCACGATTTAATTGCAAGGCCACAAGAAGCAAACAAGGCCTTGCAAGCAAGGAACACTCACCCCCACAGCACTTAAGCACCGCCACGCTGGGAAGAGAGCGAATGGGACAGGAGGACGAGGAGGGTATCGCGCCATTTCCATCGATCACAGATCAACGCGCGTAGACTGCTAAGAGCGAGAGCGAGGTCGATGCCACGCCCTCCACAACCGCCTCTTTGTAAACCTCATGACGAGGAAGTCTCGCCAACGCCGTAATATATAAATCGAACTACCAATTTTACGTAATTAGTCCATGACTTCATAAGTGAAATAACTTGTCCGGATCTTGCAGTAGCGTTGAGTACACAATCGCGCGATGGCTCTTTTTTCCCAGCAGAGAGAAAGATGCACCGTCCATAGCCTTGGGAAACAAGGAACACCCGGTCGTACAAGAGGCAAAGGGTTTTTGTTCCATGGAAAACTGGATTCCTGCATTTACTTCCACATATACCAAGTAAGAAGAGAACTAAAGCCGAGCGCGAGTCAAATCTTATAAAGAATTTGGAGGACAAGTTGAGAGGAGAGTTGAGAGAAGAGTTGAGGGAGAACCGAGAGAAGAATTTTATGACAGGATACTTAATCCTCGAGGAAAGGCTCACCAATCAAGAAAGAAATATCGCACAAGCCCCGTAAGTATGTCCGCAGTCAGCCCCACCGCCTGTGAAGAGCAACTGCATCCGCTTTCTCCAAGTGACATAGATGAACATAGCGGACTTATCCTCAGATGTGACATTAAGGTGGCCACGCTGCAATCTCCAAGTGAGAATTAGCAATGGCACTGCTATTCCGACGGCTGCTTGGGGCATGGCGATCCATCCCCAAAGGGGACCATGGTGCACGTACCATCATAGCGCCGGTTTCACCAAGGTCAATGTGGACGGGTATTTGATAGTTTCAAAATTGTCGATCTACGTAGCCGCCAAACGACGAGATCGTGAAACTTGGGGATGACATTGGCACATTCATCCAATGGCCTAGCAATGACATCTCCTCGCCGCCCTTCATCATGCAACAACCGCGACGATCCGATTCGCTTATTGTATCGCCGTTCGATCGATCACTACCAAATCAGCAATGAGAGTAGACTCCACTTGATGTACATAACGTTGACCTTTTCCCGCCCATTCCTCTCCGTGAAGGGTTCATACAAAACAAAGAAAGGCAAGGGCAAAGAAGAAAGAAAGGCAAGAACAAGTCGACTATCCATCTCGCCGAGTTGGCTAAACAATACAAGCTAGGAGAGCCGCATTAACGAAAGGCAACAGAATTCACTTAGTATATCTTGCCAACAATTGCATAAGTGGTACACCCAAGAAGCTGGAAAGCCGAGCGTGAACGCATAACAAGTATCGCCATTATGTTCAAGTATGAACATCTATTCAACGACTCACGGGGGCTTCTTCACGGCCGATTTTCGACTTGTTCCATCTCTACAACCTCGACGCCATCGACGCCAAGACTCATAAGATGCTGGACCTTATAAGTGTGTGCTATCACACTACATTCGCCTAATAGTGATAAATGTCCTCCAATATATATATATAATTCGCTTTGTATATATAGATACATGCAACTTGAAGCAACACGGAAGAAACTATCGATCGGTTTCCTCGACCCACATATAGTCTCAAAGCAAACAATGGATGATGATATAAACATGGTCGAGGAATACGCCACACAAGCATTGCTAGCACAAAAGATAAAGAACTCATACTTATACCCCATAACCTGTGGTAAGTGCTACCACATGCTATATTTTGGTCTCAGATCAGGCACACAACTCGTTTCATTCATTGTCCATTGTGATATACCTGTAGGTTTCACTGGGTTCTAATTGTAATTGAACCAGCCACAAACCGGTTATACCTTGATTCCAAGACGGGCGGAAACCACGACTTGGTACCTATCGCAAAATTACTCAACAGTAATCACGCTTCTCCGCATATGGTCGTAAGTTGTTCCGTGTTTATATTGCTATTGGAATGGCTTAGGCTAACCTTTTGCAATCTTGTAGAGCGCTCAAACACGTGAAAGATTGGACTAAACTACAAAGATGATTTGAACTTTTCAGATCCGCTATACACAACAATTCTATTTCAAACCCCTAATAGTGACTCTAGAACTAACCGTAGGTTTTATTTGCAAAGCCACCAAAGAAGGTCGTGAAATAACCTATGTGGATTTTATGTTTGCCACAACATGCAAACCATCGTCGCTAAAAAATAGCAAGATGGTTAAAACTGCGCTGAATCGTGTCGATTTGAGCAACATTAGAGGAAAGTTTGTTTCTTCCTACCACGGAAGTAATAATAAAACCGGCAAGGCTCCACGCAGCCTTATAACTTCTCGAGTTGTACAATTGTCAAATGGTATTCATTAATTCGGAAAATATATCCAAAACTTGCGATTATTCTTGTTTGTACGATTCATTGTATTGTCACATGATATTATCCTTAATACATATTTGCTCATCTTGAATGCAACAACTTAACAATGTCTTGCTTGTTGGATCTAGATGTTTTTCCTCACCTCAAAGAACCTCTATTATTTATGGTTTGTTGTTCAAATTTCCATCTACTTAGGTATTCCCCGCATCAATATTTATGTGAGATAATCAGTTTAGATGTTGTCAGGAAGATAATAGTATGTTTCATATGGAAGACTAGTTAGAAAATTTGTGATCAACTTGAATGAACAAGATGGAACGGAAGAAGCAATTTGCTTGCTTCTGCCGCCTTCCGCTGCACTAACGCTCCATCGGCTTCCTCCCGCTTCCTTCTTTCATTCAAGTCGGTGTTCCAAAGTCCTTCCTATACATGGAAGACCCGACTTGCAATCACATTTGTTCAATCTTTAATTACCCTACCTAGAGTAATCTATCAAGTACATCTACAAATTTTTTCAAAGTACCATGTTCTCCCACCGTGGCACGACGGTGACGTCACAAGAAGAGTATGCCGCTCCTGCATTTCGATCGTGGCACGACGGTGATCACAAGAAGGCCACCACTTCAGATGGCATGAAGCAAATCACACACTCGAAAGTGTGTCCGCTCGATCAAGCACACTATGGTTGCCGAGACCTCGCCATGTCGCTCATGGTCTTGGTTGATTTATTAGTCGAGTTCCATCAACATTATCATAAGAAGGAGAAAAGCGCTACAAATGTTTATATTTTAAGTCTATCCCGATCGGATAAACTGCTGCTACAATGCATATAGGAAGTGCAGATATTCAATTACCACATCTATAACTCGGTTGTGCCTTGTAAATATCAAGTAGAAATATTGATGGAAATTTCAACAACAAAGATAAATAATGGAGGTTCTGGCTGGGGTGGGGAAAAATGGACATCATGACGTTCTTATTTGTAACCGTCAGTGATAAGTTTACATCACGCATTGTTATGATTTCAAACCGCTCAGGATATAAAGAGTATCACAGACGGTTATGATTCAAAACCGCTCGTGATATTTAGTTATCATGCACGGTTTTAAATAAAAACCGTGTGATATTAACTAATCACGCACGGTTTCAAATAATAACCGCCTGTGATGAAAATTTTCGCACGGTGGAAAACCGCTCGATGATCTCCTTCATCACAGCATCTATTGTTACCGACGGTTCACAAAACCGCTCGGCGACGCTATTTAACCGTCTGTGATGATGATTTCGTAGTAGTGTTATGTGCTAATTTTTCGCTCTCAATTCGAACTACAAAGTAAGATGATAAACTAGAAATTAAATGAAACCTCGCTATTTATCACTATATGACTCGATTTAAGCCTTGATAATCGGTTTTCTTCGTATGCATATATGCATATATACATGCACACACACATATATATGTATATATGTGTATATATACACATATATGTGTGTATATACACATATATATATACATGTGTGTGTATATACACACATATATATATATATGTGTGTATGTATGTGTATATATATACACACATACACATATATTACACATGCACATACATATACACATACATATATGCATACACATGTACATATACATACACATATACATACAAATATATGTATATATACATATATATATGTACATGTACATACACATATATATATAGACACATATGTGTGTACACACGATATACGTGATAAAGAAGGATAACATATTTGTTTAATTGGTATATTAGAGGTGGGAGTATGTACACCTGTAAGTCCTCTTTTCTACTCCCGGAGTAGTTACTCTCTATATCATATCTCACGCAACGAAGGGTATGTATGTGTAGTATACAAGTATATAAGACTAACTAGGTGGTATTTATATTTCTTAGAGGTGGTATATGTATACTTTTTAGATATACTCCTTTTATGTGTGTATTAGCTATGTGCCCGCAAGCGATCAATCTGAAACTTAATTTATGTATAAAAATTTATTTGCAAAGAGTACTAATCTTATCTGAATAATAATGTTCGCCTCTGAATGTACAATGGTTAAATATTTAAATCAATTCATCGAAGCATACAAATTTCCAAGCAATTGCTTACAAACTCAAGCTTAAAATTATCTTTAATTTCACAAACTTAAATAATAACATCACAAAGACTTGGGATTGTAAATTTATAACACCATAATTCGAGATTGATCGATCGATCAAAAGAGGTATCACCTGCTGCCCCATGGCCGCAAATGCATTGAAGAGGTAGGTGTCATTCATATGTGGCCACCATCAGCGGTGTACGTAGCTTGTACATCTTACTCCGGTCATACCATAACTCTACCCCATTAACCACTCCATTGCCTCCTCGTCTCCTCCTCAGCAGCCGCTCTCTCAACCTATTGACATCATCCATCACAAGGAACTCCAAAGAATACGCTAACCTATCTTGCCACCCACCATCGGCAACTTACCTCTCACCAGATCGACGAGATCGTGAAGGTCACCCATTACATCCGCTCAACGGATAAGCTCAACACACCTACAGAGAGGCAAGAAGCGGTGGGGTTATATAGATTCAAGAACCGAGGAGATTTCTATGGAATCCAAATTAAGAAATCATCGAATAAGTAAGGCAACAAAAGGGAAATAGGTGAGAAGAGACCTAACTTTATTAATTGGAGCTTTGCTTTCTTCAGAAAGGAGTCAATCAATCTAATCTGAAAAGCACCAGGAGCAATCGCTGTTGATTTAAATACCAGATCAATGAAAGAAAGGAAAGCAATAAATGAGTCATGCATATTCATTTACCACCCACGATGGGATGATCCAATCCAATCTACCGGGGTGGCCACTGACCGCTTCCCACTCAACCACGTGGGTGCGCACACGTGTCGGGGTGAGGGTGGAGAACCGACGTACTACTACCAACTCCTAATTAGAATTAGTAGAGATAGAGATAACAAACTTATCTAGTCGCATCATGTATAGCCATGTGCATGTCAGCCGCCGCCTGAATTAAGTCCATACGTGATTAGATAAAAAGAAAAGATGATCTTATCTACACATGTAAGTAAATATTTAATGGAAAGGATGCGATGGCAACTCAAAGGCACATGGTAACTCGTGGTTGTATACGCGCAAGATATGGAAAAGAATCGCCGTGAAGTATTTGGAAATAGAATCGTTGATTGAGATAAGAGTTTGATACGCAGAGATCACGCATGCATGCATATCCAACCAATTAAAACTTTCTCCGCTCGCCAATGTATATAAGATCGGGATAATGACGGTTTCGTGGGTATGCCCGGGAGTGAAGAATGGACCAACGCCACTAACTCATAATTAGAAGTAGTAGAGATATGAATGTATTTGTAAATACACTAAAAACTATGTACTCCATAGTAATTTTTTATGTGGATCACATTGGAATATCTTATAAGTAATATATGAGTGTATCTAAAGTGATAAAAGAGTATTTTATATATACAATGGCGCTTATTATGCCAAACAAGATAGCGCTACCTATTCTATGCGTGAGCCATAAACCCCTTACATTGGTCGTGAATCGATCATAACATGATGTTATGCAAAACCAAGCATAAACATGTTCAAACCATTCACGTAAACCAATCAAGAATGTCTACCATGCAACTAACAATAAATGACTAATAAATCGCTTCTTGTTTAAACATGAATCTTTCTTTCTTTTATTTGCCCATAACTTTCAAATGAGAATGGTTTTGATCTTCAAATTTTATAGGATTATAGAATCTCACCTCCTGTGTATGGTAATTTTTGAGAATATTTGAAAATGTGTACATATGGTTTTCATGAATAAGAATTTAGTTTTGTTTGTTGGACCTATAGTAAAATGTTTGAAAATTTCTCAAAAATTACCACATATAGGAAGGTGAGCTTTATATCCCTATAAAATTTGAAGATCAATTGATAGATATAAAATGAAAAATGCTAAACATCAGGATATACTGCTTTTTACTCACAAGAAAACAATATTTTATCGCTTATTACTCAATATGTTACTATATTCTATATAAAGCAGCTTTATAGTGTAAAATATAACCATATTTGCAAGTTTTCAAAAAATTACCATATGTAGGGTAGATGGGTTTCTACAACCCTGCAAAATTTTAAAACCACACTCAATAGCATTTAAAAGATATGAAATTGACAAAGAACAAATAGTGAAAAATCACTAGTTAGCTAAATTTTTCTTTTTTCATATCTTTTAGATGATATTGATTTTGATCTTCAAATTTTACAGAATTGTATAACCTTACCTCCCCTATGTATTGTAATTTTTTGAGAATTTTTGAAAATGTGTACATATGGTTTTAATGCATAAGAATTTAGTTTGGTTTATTGAACTTGCAGTAAAATGTTTGAAAAATTCTCAAAAATTACCACACGTAGGGGAAGTGAGCTTCTATAACCTAATGAAATTTGAAACCAAAGTTAATCATATTTAAAAGATATGAAATTGACAAAGTACTAAACAACAAAATATGCTGCCTTATACTGTCAAGAAAATAACATTTTACTGTGAAAATTCTCAAAAATTACCATATATAGGAAAGGTGAGATACTATAACCCAATAAAATTTGAAAACTAAGTTTTTAAAAAATCTCAAAACATTACCATATGTAGGGGAGGTTAGTTTCTATAACTCTACAAAATTTGATGTTGTACATATGGTTTCTACAACTCTAAAAAATTACTACACGTAGGGGAGGTAAAATTCTACAACCCTGTGAAATTTGAAGACAAAAATCAATCACATTTGAAAGATATAAAAATTATAAAGTGTCAAACAACATGATATACTATCTTTTACTATCAAGAAAACAACATTTTACTACCTATTACTCGTTGTTACTATATCCTCGTAAAAACAAGTCTTACAAAGGTAAAATATATGAAAATCATATATACAAGTTTTTAAAATTCTCAAAAATTACCACATGTAGGAGATGTGAGCTTCTACAATCCTGCAAAATTTGAAAACCAACTCAATGGCATTCAAAGATATAACATTGACAAAACACTAAATAAAGGAAAAATCACTAGTCACCAAATTTGCCTTTTTATATATTTCACCGATATTGATTTTGATCTTCAAATTTTATAGGGTTGTATAATCTCACCATCCTATGACATATGACATAGATTACTACCGAATTCTATAGCCGTGTGTATGTGGTAGTTTTGGATTGTATGTTGTCGTAATCGGTTCATTGTACATTTTGGCCAACAAGTGAATAACTTAATCTCGCGTAGCTTAAATTAGCAATTAGCACTATATATATATATATATATATATATATGTGTGTGTGTATATATATACATATGTGTATATATATACATGGGTGTGTATATAGAAGCCTTTTTCAGACTCTTGGGAGTACATACTCCCACCTCCAATGTACCACTTAAATGAAAGTGTTAGACTTTATCACTTTCGGTATACTCAATCATCATTCTAAGATACTTCAATAAGACATGGTTGAAAAAATTCATCGAAGTTTTTATTTTTGTTATATACACTTTTACATAAGTAAAAAGAATGTATAAACAAAATATGCTATAAAGGGTGGGTTTTGATGAAGTTTTTCATTGAACTCACTTCAAGTATCTTATAATCAGTATTAGAGTGTACTCAAAAGGATAAAGAGATATAATAATATTATTTAAGCGGTATACTAGAGGTGAGAGTACGTACTCCTAAGAGTATAAAATTCCTATGTATGTATGTATGTATGTATCTGTATGTCTATCTGTGTATGTGTGTGTATATATATGTGTGTGGAGACCAAGATTGACATTGCATTCTATTTGTGAATTGTGGTTGCATTGGATATTGCTTGTTAATGTCTTGACTCGAACAGTGCGCGGAAAAGGTTTCTCTTGTATCTTTCAACATCTTGTTGGTAGGAAAGCACTAGTCCTTACCGAAAAGGGTGACATGGCTTCGACGATTTGCTATCTAGTTCCTTGAATTCTCCAATCTTGGTCAATGTTCGTACTCCGTTTGAAGCCTCCGTATTCTCTTCATCCTAGAACTTTCTTCAACTCAACGTTTTCCGTTGACGATCGATGATGCCAATGCAATAGGCGGCTGAGAGATGCAATTTTGCGGTAATGTATGTATGTATGTATACTTTTATATAAAGCTAGAGATATTGGCGTCCTCTTAAGGGTGTCACGTCATCCTCCTTGTGAAAATTTTCTTCAAAAAATTAGAAATTATGTTTAGATGTTTCTGTCGGTTTTTTAACAAAATAGACTAAAATAAAAATCAAAATACGCTTAGATCTCTATGTGGTTTACGCTAGGTCCTCATGTTGGTTTTCAACAAAATAGATCCAAGAAAAAATGATATTACGTTTAGGTCCTAAAAACGCTTTTTTAGTGAATTGATCAAAAATGAAATTACGCTTATGTCCTCAATGTTTTTTTAAAAAAGGCATAGATTTATCGATGGTTTATAGCAATCCACAGATTTGACGACGACTCCTATCAACCTGTTTTTTTTAAAGAAAAACTAAGAAAACTGAAATTACGCGAAAAAGAACCCGCCAGATCGGTTTTCCAAAAAAGGAGCCCTAATTCCACAGATTCGACGATGGCTCATAGCAATCTGCAGATTCACCAATAGCTCTTAGCAACCAATTTTTAGAAAAAATCCCCGAGAAAACCGAAATTACGCAAAAACAATCACGCTTCATAGATTCGACGACGACTCAAGCGATTCAAGATTACACAAAAATGACCTGGTGCCGCAAATCGCCGATGACTCCTAGCTAGCGATTTTTAGAAAACTCCAAAAGAAAAAATGAATTTACGCCACGCCCTCGACTTTTTTCGTAAATAATCATTGATCGATTTCCATGCGCAACAGAACATGCAAACCCTGGCTAGTTATGGTTATCTTCTGCGTGCTTGATTTGCCCTATAACAACTGGGTTAAGTCCTGACTCCTGAGTGGTTGGATTATTTAGGCACTCGTGTAATTGTGATGCTCGCATCGAAGGCCAAGTGCTCTTAATAAATTAACCACACAAAATACCAATGGTAGTGATAATACAAAGAAGACTCTATTTCTTCTGCCCTCGTTTTTGTCCTATAAATGGAAGGTCAGGTGACTTTAGGAACCGAGAGGACTAGCTTCTGCAGTTCATCTGATCATAGGTCTCATAGCTGCCCTGCGAAAAAAAAAAGAAAAGAAGAGAGGAGAAGAAGAATGGTTAAATGGTACCTTTTGAGCTTGCGTGCCAGTATCAGTCATTGAATAACCTTTCTACCCGACAAACAATACACGGGGCCATTGGCCGTTAAAACCAGATACATGTGCTAATTTCGAGTATCTATTTTTTTTATTACAAGGAAGACGTACAACAGTACCAATCGTCTTAGCACATGCCTGCCTAGAAAGATTGAGATTAGGGGTAGATCCATGCTCTCATAAAATTCTTACTAAAACGCACTCACGTGTACGTAGGAGTGAACATCAGAATTTGAACCCTGACGGATGAAATCGTACACACACAACTCGAGCATCCCACCAATAGGTTGTTTCAATGATCTGTTTGGAGCGCTTTAAATTTCGTAGAAAGAAGATCAAATCCTATAGGATTTTGCTAAACTCCCATGTTCCATGTGGGATTGGAAAGCATCTTCTTAATTTTTCAAAATTAGCTCACAACGCCTACTTGGCACTTGTGTGAGAAAGCGAAATAAGATGAATTGTCAACAACGGCATTGGCATTCCCATCCAACCAAAACCAAAATATTCCAACTCAAGTAACCTAAGGGTAGCAAGCAGCAATTCAAGATGAACGCTATAAATACATGGTTCCATCTCCCCTCTTGCATGCACCAATCTTTTAGGCTTTGCTGCTATAACATAGTTCAGTTCATACTTCATAGTAGCAATGGCTCAGCCACTTCATGGCCATCTCCCAGCCTTGTTTTCTCTCCTCGTTTTTCTCTCTAGGGTTTCGCGAGATGCAAACTTCACCGTGTCGAAAGCGCATATTACCCCAACTCCGGTACGAAGGGGACCGAAAGTAAGTTCATGATACTGTATCAGATATGTTACTCCAATTGTGCAGCTCACATGAAAAAAAAAAACACACTAAGTTGTGCACTTAGGGTGTGTTTGGTAGAGCTTCAGCTCCACCAGATTCATAGATCTGGTGAAGCTGGGTATTCCCAACTCCACCAGATCCGTGAAGGTGGAACTGTGAATACATTAAAAGTGTTTAGATGGATCATCTTGCTTGTTTATATTTTAGACCAAAAATATAAATTTAATTCACTTTATTTTAGCCTACAAGTTTCAGATCTCAGGTGAAGTTAGGATCTAAAGTTTTACCAAACATGCCCTTATACTTACTACCAAAGATCATCAAGTTGCTAGGCTGCTATTACGTAGAAGTGTAGTACTACTAAATCTCTAAGCAAACCAGATACAGTCAGAAGGTAAAAAAAAAACCTTGTTTCTGACAAAACTTTCAGATGGAGCATGTGAGTATGGCACATTTGGGGCAACGCTCAACAACGGCGATGTTTCAGCGTCGGCAAGCTTATACAGGGACGGGGTAGGCTGCGGCGCCTGCTACCAGGTTAAAAAAAAAGAAAAAAAAATCTGTCCCAGTGGTTTGTGTAAACCGTGAAACATCATTCTTTCATGAGTTTCATTATCACTGAAAATGTCAATTGCCAACAGGTCAGGTGCACAGATCCTTACTACTGCTCTCCAAATGGCGTGACGGTCGTGATCACCGACTCGGGCATGAGCGTCGACGGCACCGACTTCATCCTCAGCCAGCATGCCTTCGCCGGGATGGGGCAGAATGCGGATGCCGGAGCGGTGCTGCTCACCCTTGGCCATGTCGGGATTGAGTACAGAAGGTGAGTGAAATGTTCAGATGCTTTTTATTCAGATGGTAAAGAAAGTGAGGAACTGCACCGGAAATCATCTTGCATAGTGAGTTAACGACAAAACTGACATGTTGCATTGCAATTGTCTCTGTTTCTCCCTACCACAGGGTCTCTTGCAGCTACCCAAATAAGAACATTGTCTTCAAGATCACCGAGAGCAGCCATTTCCCCTACTACCTCGAATTTGAGATCTGGTACCAGCAAGGCATCCAGGACATCATTGCAGTCCAGCTTTGTGAGGTAAACACTAACCAAACAGCGTAAATCATGTACAAAACAGACTGCATTCCATGACCGATCATGAATGCTAGGAGCCACGATCAATTATGCAAGAATCTTTCCTTAGCTAGGAATGTGAAGTACAAATTCATGGTGCTAAATACCTATTGGTTGCTTGATGCAGACTGTGAACCTGACATGCCAGCTCCTGAGCCGGACTCACGGCGCAGTATGGGCCGCCGTCTCCCCGCCAAGTGGCCCTCTGTCCATAAGGATGCTGCTTAGCGGCGGAGCTCCCCGTGGTGGTGACCAGAAATGGCTCGTTCCGACGAACACCATACCACAGAACTGGACGGCAGGGGCCGTGTATGATTCTGGAGTCCAAGTGCAGCTGCAGTAGCTACATAGAACGTAGATGCAACAGAATATACATATAATAACTTAATTCTTCCCCTGTTCCCTGATCATGCATTTGTTGTAATTTGTGAAGGTTGAGCTTGCCTGCGTGAGTGTATACGCTGTGTCCCAATAAATTTCACATCGAATAATAAACAAGTTTGTACGAGCAATTTAGCACCTCTCCACCCTCTTCAATTGCAACTGTCTTTAAAAAGACGGTGGTGCTTATTTGCTAGGCACAGGCCATTGAACAATCGCCAAAATGCATGGAGTAATGCCCATGGATTCAGACGGCATAGGCTCATCAGAATTGACTATAATCAGCGTCACAGTTACCAAGTTGGGAATGACAAGGTCTACAGGATCCACTTGCTTACATCAACATGGTAACATATAAATATTGTACATAGCCATTGCTTGAAACCTAGATACGACTCAAATTACAGAGAAGTCGGCTGACACGTTCAACTGTCTACTGGATTATACACAAGTTCAGGACCAGCAGAAATCCTCAACAAGGATGTCAGCCCTGAAATTTTGTCAAAGAACCAAACCAAATGTCAGTTACCTTTAAAAACAAATTGTTAATCAACATAGAAACTCAATAACAAGGTAGAAATTAACACATAAAACTTAACATTTGTTTGAGCATGCAATGTCAATGGTAATAGTCTGAGCCCTGAAGATTCAGTCACAGCAAACAACAATTTAAATTTTAAAGCTTAAAACAATTATAACTGAAAGTAAATATTGAGAAGAGAATCACAACGTGTTCAGGAAATCTGGTTAACAGTAAAGCAATTAAATGAACTCAGCCCATTCGCTGTACATATTGTGTTGTACCAATGAAATGACAGAGCATCTGTTTAGCCTGAGTCTAAAAACTGCTGAAAATATGTAGCAACTATGTTAATGCAGCAACTATGTTAAACTGAAAGGGAAAACTTCTCAGTAAATAGTAGTACTCTACACATCAAACATCTGACTGCCCACCCACACTTCAACATGGCGCATGTGAGTGCTGGCAGGCATTAAGCACACACATCATCATGTTTTTCCCCCTGTACACAGTGATTTAGTCTATTATACAGGAGTATTTAGAAAACAGGGAAATTTCCAAAACGATCAATTGGACACAGCACATGAAAATAGATTAGAAAACTATACAATTCTAATGCCTACCCAGCTACACCAAATTCTTGAGGTTTTGCATTTCCATGACCATGCCCTCCAGAGGATGGGAACAATAGGCACCACAGAAGCATGTTATGTAAATTTACAGTCCAAGGTGTGACAGATAGCTCCAAAGTGCAATGATGTTATGCTATGACGGAAAATGCATTCCCCATATCTTGGATGCATTTATATAGCTACTTACCATGGTTGCTAGCATGATCCGGGCTTCAATTGTGCCATCAAACCCCCATCAGACCTACAATGTGATTTCGTTAGAAACAATACTAAATGATGATATGTTGGAAATGTTAAAACATTATACCATTTGTTGTCCGTGCAACTACTCTTGCTTGAGATGTATGGTCAGGATGTTGGTTTCCTACAAAAGAGATTGCTTGACTACTTGAAGCAACAGTATGATTCCCAATCCCAGGATAGCTTGTTTGTAGAATATCATCTAGATGTTTCAGAAGAACATTTGATTGACTTTCAATGTATGACATTGCCTCCTCAGATTTGGCAGCCCTTGAAGCTATCAAGCTAACAAAACGGCACATGTTACTGAAGCGAACTTCTGAGGCTGGCCGCATGCTACTGACAGATCCACAGGTGCGTTCTTCCCCCATTCTAACAGAACGGGCGTCTTTCCTCCATCTCTTTAAAATGTATTGTTCTGGGAGCTCCTTGATATTCTTGAGATCAAGTACCTTTAATACGTGACAGCATTGAATTCCAACAGATTCAAACTTCCTGCAGCTGCAAGTGGCTGAACCATCTAGTGCATCAAATTTCACAATGCTCTCAGACGGCTTCTCATCAAGCATTATTTTGTACTCCGAGATTGTACCAACCGCACCGCAGGGGAAGGACATGCAATTCATGTAAGCCTCAAACTCACCTTGGAACATCTTGAAAGCTTCAGGTGTATATGCATTTGAGGCTTGTTTTAACATTCGCAAGGATGGGATTGGCAAAGTCACCTGGCTTCCATCAACATCAGCATGCAATTTCTTTGATCGATGCTCTTCCAGCATGGTCTCAAAACGCTTGAAGAACTGCAGAATATCTTCTTGCTCACTGAGCTCCCTGCTTTCAGCTCATTGATCATATTATCCTTCCTAAGAGTGGTGAGTATATCAGCAGAAAACATGGTTCTCCCATAAGGCAAAGACCATTTTTCTTTCTCCAGGAAAAGTCTGCTGAGCCACTCACTCTCACCGATGTCATGTTTCTCAATTAGCTTTTCCCATGCTGACAAGAACTCCATCTCATCCTCACAGTCAAAGAGACAATGGCTCAAAGCATTGCCAAAACTCTTCGAGCTTTCAAACACCTGCTTCAAGTGCCTCTTTGAATTATGGTAGATATGCCACACACTTGTGCAATGGTTGCTTCCAGGCCACACCTCTGCTGCGGCAATGGCACACTCAGGACGCTCATCAATCAATATAGTCTCTGGCTGCCTATCACGCATGGCATCAGCAAATGCCTGAAATACCCATTTTAATGACTGAACTCTATCATCATAGAGCAATGCTGCACTAAACACAAGCAATTGTTTGTGGTTGTCCACGCCAACAAACAATGCAAATGGCCGCCATACACATTCAACCCATATGTCGATCGAAGCAAACAACATCACCAAAGCTCCTGAAGTCGATCATTGACTTCGCATCAGCCCAGAAGAAATTGCAGCCGATTTCCCATCAGGCCCCATCCCGACTGCATAATACACTGAAGGGTTCACCACCTGCAACTCTTCCAAGTACTCCAGTGCAGCTCCAGCATCCCCAAGCTGCACACCCTTCCCTTGCTTCCTTCGATGCAGTTCCCCTGCCCCAAGCTCATGTGCTCGGGCCCTCATCTTATGTGACCGCAGCTTGTGCACACTCTCTGGGTTAGCGGTGGGTGGTTATGCTCCGCAAAGAACCGCAACCCGGTACGTCCGCATGGGGTGATCTTGATCACCATTCTTGCTTGGCACCCTGTCCGCGTTGGTGGTGGGCCAGGCCTAGGTGTGCCTGCTGCCCCTGCACCAGCATTGGTGCTGATAGTGGCTAGGCCCTCGTGTTTGGCACGGTCGCTGACACCTTCACGGGAACATACAAAGATCCGAGACATGATCACCCCGCGCTTGCGCTTCTTGTACGAGCGGCGGACGCTGAAGCCCACGTGCTCAGCGTACCGGTTGTAGAAGGCATATGCGTCGTCCTCCGTCTCAAAGTGCATGTCGGGGTGTGGCCCATCCCTCGGGTCTGGCAAGCTAGCCGCGGCAGCGATGGCGTGGTGGGACGAGCTCGGTGGCAGCATGGCTAGCGACACGGCGGGCGCCGCGGAGGCGAGCGGGTGATTGTGCTCGGCGACGAAGTCGGTGACGCGGAAGGCGTTGGCGGAAGGGAGGAGCTTGATGGTGAGTGACGCTAGGCAGCCGGTGCGCGAGTCCGGGCACCGAGGAGGCGGGGGCGAGGCGGCGGCGGCGGCGGTCTCGTCTTGGGGCTTCTTGGGTTCTTGGCGGAAACCCTGCTTGGAGCAGACGAAGAGGCGGCGGGTGACGGTGTGTCGGGAGTTCTTGGACTTGTTGGACTTGCGGACGACGAAGCCGAGGCGGGCGGCGTAGGCCTTGTAGAACTCGTACGCGTCGTCCTCCGTCTCGAAGTACATGCCCATGCGCGGTGAGGTGGGGACGGTGGCGTCATCGCTGGCAGTGGAAGGGGCGGAGGTCGAGGTGACATGGGCGAGGGAGGCGGGGTCGTCAGAGCCGGCAGCAGCGGCGGAGGAGGATGGGGAGGAGGACCCGGAGGAGGTGGGGGAGGACGGCGAGGAGTCACCGGAGAGGGAAATGGGGTCGGAGGGGTCGGCGGCGGAGGACATTAGGATTTGTGCTAGGGTTTGGAGGAATGAACAAGGGGAGGAGGCGGAAGGGGTTGGAGTGATTGGTTGTGGATGCGGCGGGTGTGGGTCGACGTGTGTGACTGAGGGTATGCAAGACGGTGGGTTCATGCCTGGAAAAATACGGATATGGCCCAAATTCAAAATTTCGATGAAATTTTAGAATTTTGGATAAATTTTGGTTAAAATCTAAAAATCTAAATTCAAACCCGGTCTATTTTTCACTGAAAAAATTTGAATTTTGGTGAAAATTACCGAAATTTCAGGCAAAATTGCCAAAATTTTGGCGTTTTGCACCGGTTGAAAAGTGGATTTTTTTGGAGAGTCCTGATATATTGATGATATTGCCATACAAATTTCAGATAATTATCAAATCTAAAGAATTTTTAAAAATTCAAACATCACTACTGTCTTAATAAAACGCTGACCGACAAATTTGAACTGAATGAAAATTAGAACAAACGAGGTTATAAATTTTTTATATTTTTTGTCGATGGTCCTAACACATCCATAATATTCTCATAAAATTTTAAGATAATGGTCAAAACTTATTAATTTTAAAAATTAGAACATTGCTATCGCCTCTGTTAAAAGCCTAACCGACAAACTTGAATGAAATGAAAAGTTGTTCAAACAATGTTATAAAATTTTGAAAATTTTTGTGATAGTCTTGATGTAGTATTAATGGTTATAAAAAGTTTTAGATGATGACCATGCTTAAATAATTTTTAAAATTATGACAGTGCTACATCCCGATAAAAGACCGATGATCAATATATAGATTTGCTTTAGAAATAAAAAAGGTTTAAAATTTTTGAAAATTTTACAAAAGGGTGCTAAGGAAATTCTTAAGATCTCATAAAAATTTTGAATCATGGTCACACTCCAGTGAATTTATAAAATTCTTACAACTCATAGGACCATTTATGTTCTTTCTCTTTTTGGTTTTTGAAATATAATATAACAAACGAAGTTCAATGCTTACATAAATTTGATTGACCAAACAAAATTTTATATAATGGTACTAAGGCAATTCTTAATTTCTCATAAAAATTTTAGATCATGATCACACTCAAGAAAATTTATAAAATTCTGACAAGATAACTGTCCTAATTATGTTCATTCTATTTTTGATTTTTTTAAAGATAACAAACAAAGTTCAATTATTCTGAATTTTTTTTGTATGATCATACACTACTCGAGATAATACCATAAAATGTTTAGATCATTATCAAGCTTGTATAATTTTATAAAAATCTAATAATGTTTCGCCAAAATTTTAAAATTTCTCAAAATTTGGTTTTTCAAAAAATTTTCATAGAAGATGACTTTTTATGGTTATTAGACTAAATCCGGTCAAATTCGGCCTTAAAGTTCAAAATCCAGCCAAAAATAATGAAATTTCATGAAAAATGAAATTACTATAGCAATTTTATTTTTTTAAATTTTTTATTCAAATTTAGGTAGTTTAGATTTCGTAGAGGCCAAAATCCCAAATTTCGGTGAAAATTCACCGAAATTTGGTGAAAATTGGAACCCTGGGTTGATGGGCATCCTTCTAGCGGTGGTCACGAATGAGTATGTAGGTGTGGTAATCGAGGTAAGATCTTTTTTTTGAGTTTTTTATTTGATATAGTTTAATTTAAGATTATTTAATTTATAATTTAGAAGTATTTTTAAAATTAAGTTAAAGAGGTGAGCTGAGCAAGAGTAAAATCTAATTTCATTCGAAATTGACTCATTTCAATATTTAACCAATAAATAAGTGTAATTAGAGCAATTTTGAACCGAGCTAACGAGCCACACCAACAAGCTTTTTTTCCTAGCCTTACCAACTCTAAGAGGAGAGGTTCAGAGTTCAACATTATGTTTTTTTTTAAAAAAGATAGCATGGCTGCAAATTATATTAGAAAGAAAAGACTAGGAGAGTACAAGGTGCAGGATACTACACTAGGGTAAGCATACAAAGGTCACCCAGAGAAGAGAAAAGGATAGAGAAAGAGAATCAAACATGTCAGTCCAGCAGATTTTTTAGATGAACCGTACTCGCAATAATCTAGGTTGCAGCCTCGTCTTTGATGGACTGTAAGATCTCATCGATGGCTTTCCCCTTGTTTCAAAAAATTCTGTTGTTTCGCTCTTTCCACCATTGCTAACAAGTTAGGATGATTAGAGTCTTTAGCCCTTTACGAAATCTTGGCTAGTAGTTTACGTGATGAAGGTTCCAATCTCCAAGGCTAAGGGCGGTGGCCGGATCCCACCGGTCTGGAAAAAGAGATGGCAATTGTACCCATCTGGCGATGTGTTTCCACAAACATCGAACTTGGGGGCAATCTATGAAAAGGTGATGCGTGGTTTTCAGATTTCGGCAACACATTGGACAGAAATACTGGTTCGGCCACCCCTTGCGTTGTAGTCGCTGTGCTGTCCATAGCTAATTCTGGTGGGCAAGCCATAGAAAGACTTTGCAACGCGATGGAGCCCACGCTGGCTAGATTGTGGCAGGAAAGATTTGAAGGTACTTCTTGTGGACTACATGTGGTATACCGATGAGGTAGTGTAGACACCACTGGAAGTTTGTGTCCAGGTTATGATGTCATAAACGTATGGCTGCAGGTTTATAGATTGCAGTTTCTGCCATAAATTGACATTTTGGAGTAGTAGAGGATATGTTAGGTTGTCCTAGATATCTCAAATTCAATTGTTGTTTGTAAGGGCATCTACCACCGAACGTGACTTTCGCCTGGAGTGCCTGAAGAGGTTCGGCGCATGCTGGGAAGGTGTTGTACCCTATAGCCATTTGTCACTCCAGAAGGTTGTTGTTTGACCATTTTCGATGGTTATTTTTGTGGCAGTGGAGAAAAGCTATGTATCTGTCTGGTCACATGGTGTGGACATTCCGTTCCAAGACCTGTCCGGGGCTATCCAACTGAGCCACAACCAGTGAAGACGTAGCGCTCTGGCGAACCTGTCTAGGTCGAGAATCCCTAGGCCCCCAAATGGAATGGCTGACAAACTATTGTCCAACTAACCTTATAGTTCTCGCCATGTATGACACCATTGCCTGCTCATAGGAATTTTCTTCTTAGCCTGTCAAAGTTGGAGATGAATTTTTTGGGGGTCTTGATTGCTGTGAGTAGATAAATTGGAAGTGAGGTGAGCACTGATTTGACCAAGGCGCAGGCCCCATTCATGTAGGTGGCATGCCCTGCCACCATGCCAGATGTCGCAGCTTTTATCAAGAATTGGCTAGAGGACTGCACGGCGTAGTCGACCAAGAGTCAGAGGCATGCCTAGATATTTGATAGGGAAAGTGGATATTCCCCCCATCGAAAGGTTGTAGGATATTTTGAAAATTTATACCCTGGCTTCTGATCAGAGTAATAGAACATTTTTGCATGTTGACTCGAAGGCCAGAGGCTTTCTTGAAAAGTGTAAGGATGGCAATGACTGCCTCAAGCTCTTTTTTGACCGGGTTGAGGAAGATCACTGCATCATCCGCATAGAGGGAGAGTCAGAGGAAGGGTGCACGCCTTTCAAGGGAGATAGAATGCCATCGTTCAACTTTATGTTAAAGCATATGAAGCAATGTATGGTAATGAAGAAGTTGATGACAACTTTAGAGGCCAATGCAATAAGATAGGCCTACTTATCGATTGCTCCTATTGAGAAGTGGATGCTGAGAAGCCAAAGAAGAACCATCATTGCTGGGCACTGCATCTAAAGTTTGGGGTTGCTGTTGATCACCACATTCAGATTTGGGCTACCACTTGAAGTCTGAGGTGGGAATATGTGCCTCCTTTGCCATGGATTCATGCAAGGTGTGATAGAAGGAAATTTGAGGGCAATTTTGGGACGAGCAAATTCAACGATAAGCAGGGATAAGTTTGGAAGTCGATGACGGCAAGATACGGTGATGGCAGTGGCATCGTTGGGAGAGAATGAAGAGGAGGGGAATCGGGTTGCTAAGTGGTGGTGATTTCTTATTTTAAATTATTAAAATATTTGGATGTGGGTCCCACCATGGAGTTAAGTGGAGAAGTTAAGGCCCTGTTTGGTAGAGCTCCAGATCCTAGCTTCATATCAGGTCTGAAACTTATAGGCTAAAATAAAAGTGAATTAAGTTTATATTTTTAGTCTCAAATGTAAATAAGATGATTAATCTAAACACTCTTAATATACCCACAATTCTAGCTCCACGGATCTGGTGGAGCTAGTAATACCTAGCTTCACCAGATCCACGGATCTGATAGAGCTGGAGCTGTTGTAACACCCCGACGCCAAACGCGCCACGGATGCTAACAATCTTCTAATATCCTAAAAACTGGTTTAGATTAAGCCAATGAAATTTTTACAAAATTTCGCATGACCTCTCTAGGAATAGGGACATCCACTCGGCCAGACGTAAAACATTTGCGCTATGATATCATTCTAGCGGTGTCCTTAGTTAACCAATCACGCATCCAATAGAAATTAATCAACCCCACCACATAATTATTACAGACAGGACTCATTAAACATAACCGCAAACAACTTTTTACAAGAATTTTCTCGAGCTAGTAATGACATAACTATAAACCAACATGAAGGAACGGTGGTGATGCAAACGTGTTTGTGCTACTAGCCCCACTCAATGCATGCTTGCTCAAGGTACCGCAATAATACAAACAACAAGCGTGAGTCGATAACTCAAATAAGTACATCAAAGAATAATTTCATAGCCAATCGCATTTTCCTACTTAAGAGCATAATAACCATTCTTACATAAGAACAAAGCAAGTGGATAAAAAAGTGTCAAAATTAATTCTCCAAACCAACCCTCAAGACTGCTTTTGACGGAGTTCACAACTCCACGATATAGAAGCGCAACATATAACTGAAAACATAAATCATATCTTGCAAATGACATGAAAATACAGAATATGCACAATCCATCACACGTATATAAAAATATACTGAATATGCACAATCCATCACACAGACATGAAAGTACAGGATATGCATAACCCATCACACAGACATGGAAATACAAAATCTAAATAATCCATCACACAAACATGGAAATACAAAATATGCATAATACATCACACAGACCTAAAAAAAATACAGAATCTAGACAATCCATCACACAAACATGGAAATACAAAATATGCATAATACATCACACGCATATGAGAACACGTAATCAATAATCAATCACACTTCTACAATCATGTAATGCATTATGCATGCTCACCGTTTCACTTCATTACTAAACCCCGACACATGTCTCTTTAATCTTTTTGGATGAGGCCACGACTCGATCCAACTCGACATCTTTCCATTTAACTCAAAATCATCGTTATAATGCAATGCAAATGCAAATATGCCATACAAAAGAAGAATCTCATAGCCATACATCATAATCAAGTCATAAAACATGATCCATCCTTGACAATGCAATGCAGATTGCACAATTTCCATGCATATGATGCATCATGCATGCTCATCTCCTCTTTAGCACATACCGGATGGCCGAGTGCACACCGTCGGTGTGCACCTCTCATTCCCTTCCACCTGTGGTGGAGGGTGCCTACTTTCATCGACTCGCTCCCATACGACCACATATATGGGACTACGAGGTAGGACTTCGTGCCCACTACATGTGAGCACAGAGGCCCACATCGAATGGGTCGCCTCTTCCATCATGAATGCACAATGCAATTTACAAGAATGAAATGCAACCCTTCAATCATTGCCATTCACTAACATAGCCATAACCACTCACATAAACCTAGCCAATTCTCACATTCATGAGTTGCCAGCGATACTAGATTAATCCGAGTCAACAATAAGACATGGCAACCCATTACAAGCTTCATCATACAATTTCAATCATAAGGCCACCGAGCCATGCTCCCACAATACACTTGCAACTTAAGACTCACTTTCCATTTGCTAACTTTCATCCACTCTCCTCATATCCATACATGATCATTCGTACTAGTCTAATCAAACTCATGAATAAAACCAGGCAACATATCGCATAAGTTAATAGTACAAAGAAATTTCTCAAATATACTAACTCTAGAAATGACTTAATCATTTAAACCTTATTAATGGGAGAACACGCTAACAGCTCTCCCTCAATTTGGGATCGTATGCTTAACCATTAATAAATCAATCTAATATACAATAGTATGTTTATAATCAAATGGCATTAAGTAATTCTTAACTCACTCGAACAATATACTTACTATAAATCAACCTTACTAAAAGCCCATTTTCAATTAAAGTTCGTCTACTTAGCAGAGCAACATTAGAGAGCATCACATATGAATACACAACCACACTCCATTACACGATATACTTGCACCCATTCCCTTTACATGTTAATCACCATAAGCAATATCTCTTATGATTCATCGACAATTAAGTGCGCTTAGAAGCGTCAATCAAATAAATCCTCCTAGTCGTGATCTAGGAATGCACTTGCCTTTTTATCGTTGAAGAATGGAGTGGCATACTGTTGAGGCCACTCCCGATGTAACCTTCTCGCAATTAGACAATAATCATCCAACTCAACTTTATGCACACTCGAAACACGCGATAAAAGAATACAACTCTTTGCACAAATTCAATTAAAAAATCTTAATCATCGATTTGAAAAGACTCTAATTGAAACATTTCATGAGTTAGCTCCTTGATATTCCTCAAGATATAATACTAGGTTCAAAAATCCGAATTGGAAATGTCCACTATAAGGAATATCGAATGGTCAAGAACCTGAATAGTTTGGGGTCCAAATTTCGATAGATCACTTTCAAGCCAAAGAGTTTGATTTCTTTTGTATTTATCAATTACATAGTTAATTCATGCCCTTAATCGCAATAATTAATTGAATGCTCAAAATTACTTCCATCAAGTAAACCAAGTACTTTTACATATGTATCATGCTTTAGTACTTTACAAGTACTGTGCATCGGTTATGTGGTATGCCTAGAAATATTCTATGCCATTAGTTATAGCAATACTAACTAAACAATTATATCTAACTATGATGCTCAAGAAGTATATTTTTTTTCCTTCCGCAGTATTAATCGGAGATTGGAGTCACTAGGAATCCAAATACATCAAGATCCACTTTAGCATCTAAATACATGCACCATCCCTAATATTCTTTAGCAATAACAAGGAATAACTAAAGGAGGTGCTACTATGTGCATTAAACTCACCACAAAGATATTACCTCAAATCTGACAAAGAAGGAATGAAATATCACTAAATAACCCTTCTAGGCATTTCTCAAACACCTTAGCTACACAATTCATCCATAAGCTAAACCCCCACCTCCACTTACCCCAAGAAGGGAGAGGAAGGAGGAAGTGCTGCTGCCGTCACGCTTGCCGCGCAAGCCAGAAAGGGAGGGCTACTGAGCTGCCACACGATCGCAGACCGATGGTCCGGTTGTCGCCGATGCCCTTTGACTGTTCCGCCGATCAGACTGATGGTCCGTTTGTCGATTGATGCCCTACCCGGTCAAGGTTGCTGATCAAGACTGATGGGGGGAGGAGGCGCCGAGAAGAGCAACACCAGGCAAAGCTGCCAGGAGGAGGTCAAGGCGGCCAAGAGGAGTTTGGGGGAGCAACAACATGCACTACCGAGAAGGCGCCAGGAGGTTCGCCAAGGAGCAAACGCCATGAAGGAAAATCTACCGGGAACAAAAATATCTGTCCCCAAGCACTACAACCACACAAAGAAGAAGGAGAGAGAGATTAGGTGAGGGAGGAAATTTCCCAAAAACCCCTCCTAAAAACCAAAATCCACTTTTAGCCATTAGCGCGAATCAAAATTTAAATTCTTAGCGAAACGACAATTATCAAAATAGACAACTCACAAGAAAACTAAACGGCACCGAGGAAACACCCATTCCGATAAGTATTTCACGGAAAACTCAAAACCTTTAATAAACAAATGAGGCGACAAAACTCTTCTCTAGAACAAATCCTCGTATCAAGAAAATGAAGACAATTCCTACGAAACCCCGTGAAAAAACGATTTTATGGTATTACAATTTGCATTCAAACACAGCCTAAACTCTATAAAAATGTTATTTGGCTAGAGTAAACCTATTATTCTCATCTTAGGTGGGTATTTATAGGTATGAGTGAATGCTTTCTTACTTGGAACCAGATGTTCCAAATTGTTTTGTGAGGACCAATGCCAAAGATACACGAGTAGCATGAAGAAGGGCATACTAAGAGTTTAGAAAACACTAGCACAATTTTTGAGTGATAATTGTTGGGACTCAAAAATGTAAATTCGGACTCTTTGTGTATACCACACTAATTCAGGATCACGCTAGTGCACACAGTGTCAACATAGATGAATATCACAATCATATACAGCGGAAACATAATAGAATACTTCATATGTTAAATATAAACATGTTGACTGACTTTACAGTCGACTTTATATGACTTTGCTACACAAGGCTAAATTAGGATATTAAATTAAACTGTAGCAGAAAGAAAGTGTGAATAAACCCCTCAGTATACCACAGACAACTAACAGAGCTCACACCTTAAACATTCGCCTCCTCTTGAAACTCCTCCTCCAGAGCTGGTGCTTTAACTGATGATTTTGTTGTGGCAAGAGTACATAAAGTATTTAACAAGTTGTGTACAAAATGCAAGTCTAATATAGCTATATGCAAGGCTTATTCCAATGGATAACTGATATGGTTATTTTGCAATAAAGCAACATTTACAAATAAATACAATAAATAGATTGAAATGACAGCAAAACAAATAACAATAATAAGTAACTTTCAAGTATTTTTCAAGAGTAAACTTTGGCACATAGCCCGAAAATAATTTCAATATTTTCAATGGCACAAAGCCTCCCTTCCCACATTTTATTTATAAAATCTAACCCTTGACTAAAATTTTTGAGCATTGTCTAATACCATGGATATGGCTATCCGAATAGATTTATACTTTGTAGAGGTTATACACTTTACCCACATGGTATGATCGAATTATACTGCCTTGCGTTTCCACGTACCAATCGACGTGTGGCTAGAAGATCATAACACTGACACTCCTTTCCTCACTCAGAGCAGAAGAATAGAAGGGACATATTGTTGGACAGATGTGAAGTCACTGCATGGCACACACAAAGTCTTTATAACCGCACACTCAGTTTGGTTATCCTCCCGAGGCATCAAATATTAAGACTCGATAACTTAGTTAGGTTTGTCCCATCCCAGATATGTGATTGCATGTTAGCCCAGTTCAATAGCTTACAAGGTTAAGTCCTTAATTGACCAAAACAAGACTTCTAATAATTCACGCATAGAAACCACCTTATATTCACTCATAAAACAACATGCCAACATATTAACCGAATGGCACATAGGCCCACTATAGCTCACAGCCCTTGCCACATGCCCCAGTCTAAATCATTTACCATCCTAGTTAATTATCGTGAAACACTTGCCATCAGTAACCCAACATAATTATGTGACTTCACATGACACATCTTTTCATAAACATGTTCCATATCCTATTAGTCAAGATTGAGTTGAACTTTCAAAAGACATGAGTTATACGTGATATAGCTAATCGACTACACATGTTCTAACCAACCCACATTGGCATCTATTAGCAACCAACTAATAATAAACCATCATAGGGTAACAAATAATTATGGCATATAAATAACAATGTAGGCATAATCCAATTGGGTAGAATAACTAGATCCCAAATTAATTGAAAGTAGTTCTAAGCATAAAATATTATACAATAATTTTAAAAATATATCATTTGTAAATCTGGGTTCAACATGATCAAAGTACAACTTTTCTTGGAACATGTCTTGTTCTTGATCTGGAGCTTGGTATTGAATTAGTGCTTCTTCCTCAAGCGATCTCAGCACTTCTTCGTCTACATGAATCAAGAAATATGAAATAAATACAAAACTAAAGAGCAAACAAACTCTAAAAATCAAATAAAATTCATCATTAAATAGATCTCAATTTTACAATTTTTTAAAATTTGAGTCATTTCAATCGAAGCTCGTATGAAAAACAACAGGTTCTCGAAAGATTCAAATAAAAGAGAAATAAGAAAATAGAAACTTGATTTTTTCTTTTTATTTTTATATTGAAAAATCAAATTATAACATCATCGCTGACGTCAACAAGAAATAAAATAGTCTAAAAAATCTATCACTATGACACATGGGCCCTCTAGTCCATAGACCAATTCCACGAAATTGGCTTAGCCTACGGTGGACTCAGTTCATGGCCACAGCACCCGACATGTGGGTCGGCTAGACGCTGATGTGGCATTGCTAATGTGGTCGACACATGGGCGATAACACGATAGCGAGATTAGCCTGGCCATCATGTGGCACACGCGTAGCACCACGTCGACACCACATTAGATATGGCGGCCAAAGCTCCAGCGGCGAGGTCGGGCAACGAAATGCACCGGAGATGGAGAAAACAACATGGCCTGTAGTGTTCTGGCGACAAAAAGGCTTCATGTCTCAGTGGATCTAGAAGATCTCATCACAAGGAAACCAGATTTGGGGTTAGCTTCAAAAACAACTCAACGACGGCAATGCTCCAAGCAGAAAAAGGTGGCGGTTGAATCCGAGTGCTCTGGTGACCTCATGGGCTCAAACCACGGCCTCTCGATGAAAACTAATTGGTGGAACAACTACATAAGGACATGATGATCCTCAGGAGATGTACTAGTCCTCTTATAGCCTTTGCTTCCATGCTCCACGCGGTAATCCAATCCATTGCAACAACAGAACTTGTATTCGAGGTAGAAATGATGCTCCTTAGCCGTCCAAGTGGCACGATGGCCGATCACGATGCTTTCATCACACATGAAATCGGATGACCATGATTCACTAGGGTTTCCTTTACCCCGAGTCAATCACCGTTACATGATCAAAACCCGACGGCTACAATTCTAGGGTTCTGAGACCTTCCTCAACCTCTGATCCAAACCCACAGTTGAGATTCTAGGCTCACCATTGGGCTTCAGCTGGGCCAGACCAACGAAGAAATGGGCTGAGCTCAATAGGCTTTGGCCCAAACACTGTTAATTTATTTTCCAAACATTTTTCAATTAAAAATATTTTTAGAAAATATACAAAGCCAAATAAAATAGAAAAAATATCATAAAAATTCTAGAACAATCCTAAAAATATTTTGAGACATTAAGAACTCAAATGAAATATTTTTGGCAAAAGTTTATTTAAACTTTTAAAATATTTATATAATATTCATATTAACCCTAATTGAAAATATTAAATAAATTCTATAAATTTCAAACAATTCCCAAAATTCAAATTGACAATATTAAATCCATTTGAGCCAAAAATTGGGATGTTATGAATCTCCCCGCTTCATAGAATTTGACTTCGAGATTAAGGGCTGATTAAAGGAATAGGTTAGGAAACTCTGTTCTCAATTCTTCCTCACACTCCCACGTTGCTTCGCTTTCTAAGTGCTTACCCCACTGTACTCTACTGAAATGAACTAACTTACTTTGGGTCTTGTGATCCACAACATATAAAATCTTAATCGGCTACTCCTTATAAGTCAAATCCTCTTGCAACTTGATTGACTCCAGAGATGTCTGCTATGTTGGCACTTTGAGACACTTCTTAAGATGAGAAACATGAAACACGTCATGCACACTGTAACATTCTAATTTTTGGCCAAAATATTTTAATGGTGTTAATTATGCATCTTGTGAATTTTTGAATTTTTTGGAATTAATTTAAATCAAAAATATTTTGAAAAAACTATAGCTATAGTAGTGGGCCAAACCCATTATGGCCTGACCTTATTCCATAACCGGCCAGGTTTGATCCATCGCTTGGCCTGTTTATGCAAAACCCTAGATCCACGGCAGCTGCTTGCCAATCATGTTGTTGGGATGTTTTCATGTTGCATTGGGTATTTGTAACATCCAATTTTTGTATTTTTTGGATTTATTATGCATTTTATAATTTTGTGAACTTTCTAGAATTTATGTAACTATTTAGAATTTATTTGAATTAAGACTTTTGTTAATGTTATTTAAATAGTTGAAAAGTTAAAATAAAGTTTTGTTTAAAATATTTTATTTGAGTTTCAAATGCCCTAAAATATTTTCTAGAATTTTGCTAGAATTCTTGCTATTTTTTTGGCTATATCTATTTTTTGAAATTAATTTAATTTGAAAATGTTAAGAAAAACCTTTTGAATAGTTTTGGCCTGAATCTGTGTAGGCCGAATCCTTGAGTTGATCTAAGCTGTTGGATTTGGATTGGGCATGATAGAATGCGCCTCTTAGTTCTCTCATCATGGACCGTTGGATCGCCACCCTGTAGATGGCCAGGATTGCATCGTCTTTGCCGATTTTGTCTCAAACTGTACCACCGCGTCACCGCCGTGTAGGTTTAGGTTTTTAGTTTTTATTGCACAAAAGCCGAGGCTATTTATTTCGCCGCATGTCTATTAAGGATCACCGCTTCGAGCCATGTATTTCGCCTCATGTCTTGTTGCCCGAGACACACCCTAGCTGCCGCAATAGCTCGTCAGAGTGAAGAGGAACACCGCCATAGTTTTTGCAAGGTTTTGCCGCCATCAAGTCTCCTCCGCCATAACCAAGGGCACTAGTGAATTCATCATCTCGAGCTCTATCAGATTCGCGCAAACCCGAGTCGAGTTCTTTGCATTTTCACTGCGGTCTAGGTCATCTTCTCCCACTCCGGTAGATTGAGCCGCTGTCCTCTGTTGTTGTCTCTAGCTGCCTCCATAACTATTCGATTCAACGCATGTGGACATGATTGAGCCACGTGTCAACTCTATAGTCGCACTCATCGCTGCTAAATCCATTGCATCTTAGCCGTTCGATCAGGTAAGTGTGGTCCAGATAGTGCCAACTGGCAAGACGAGACATGCCACGTAGTTGCCATTATTGTCATTGCTGCCATCAACTGTGACCATCAAATCCCTCACGGATGGTCCAGATTGCACCGTGTAGCGGCCAAATCCGCGTTTGCCATGTGTCGCTCTCGTGTTGCACCACGTGTGCCCATTGACATCAGCCGTGATGTCATTGCTGGTGTTAGCATTGCCGTCGATCTGCCCTTTGGTGGACCGAGTCCATCGTGGACACAGTGTGTCTGTGGATCGGGTCTATGAATCGCTGGGCCCACTTGTCAGCCTTATAGGGTTTTTTGATTTGTTTTAATTTAGTTTTTCAGCAGTGACATCAACATGAGGTCATAAATCTGATTTTTCTAGTAGTAAAATAATTCAATTAATTCAGATTTTCTGATTTTCTTATTTATTCAAAATTTTAGAAAGCCCGTTCTCCCTCATATGAGCTCTGATTGACGTGATTCTAGTTTTTAAACATTTGTAAAATTGATTTATATTTAATGGTGAATTTTATTTAGTTTTTGGAGTTGAATTTACCCACTATTTTTGGTATTTATTGCTTTATTTAATCATTCACATAAACGCTGAAGTACCCGAGGTGTTCGTGATTGAGGAGCTAACTCAAGTGCAAGGTCCAAAGCAGGGTCAAGAACTTTTTAATGGCAAGTTGTGATTTGATCATATTGATCCCATGTTTTAAAAGTTATATTGTTTTTAAACTATTGCATGCTAATTCAATATATAATTGTTTTAATTAATTTGGGATTAGTTATTCAACCGAATTGAACTTATGTCAACCTTGTCATTTGTATGCCATGACTCATTTGTCACCCTAGTATGGTTCTTTATTAGTTGGTAACTATTAATTGCTAATGTGGGTTTGGTAGAACGTCAATAGTTTGCTTAGCCATGCAACAAGTTCTTGATATCGTTTTATGTATGCAAAGTTAATCTTGCTTAATGGAATATGGAAATATGTTTATGAAAAGGTGTGTCAGGTGTTGTCACACAATGTTGTTCATGTTGTTGATGGTACATAGTGCATGGTAAACTAGTGGGGTATTAAAATGATTTAGACTGAGGCAAGTGAAAAGAGTTGTGATTTTATGGTGGGCCAATGCGGCATTTGAACGGTTGAATTATTATTTTGTTAAATGAAAGTTGATGGTATGAATAATAGTTATGTGAGTTTTTGGGAAGTCTTGCCCTAGTCAATTAAGGACTTAATCTTGCAATCATTTGAATTGAGTCAATCATATAACCACATGTCTGATATGGGACAGACCTAGCTAATTAACTTGTAATGTCTAGATTTTGGTATTATCGTGGTGGTCTATGTTCTAGGTGCACAGGTAGACTCACATGGCACCAGAAGGGGCCCTAAATGTAGTAACCAGTCCTATTAGTATTGAAACCTCAGTAGGTAGTATTGGATTTAGACAGAGTATTGTAAAGGCTTTGTTATGATCAAGCTTTTGTGGTGTCATGGTTGTATCTTGTGGGTAAAGTATATAACCTCTGGAAAGTGTCAAACCTATTCGAATAGCTATGCTCACGGTATTGAGCAATGCTTAGGGATTACAGTCAAGGGTTAGATATTGATAAAATAAACTTGGAAATAGAGGCGGTGTGCTTATGGAAATTTAAAAATTTAAGGTTGTGAATCAGTTTTTTGGGAAATAATTGAGAAATTTGTTGTTGTTATTATTATTATTTATTGTCATTTCAATCTATTTATTGTATTATTTGTAAATGCTGCTTTAATGCAAAATAACCAATTATGCCATTCATTTGGAATAAGTTATGCATGTAGTATAATAGACTTGCATTCTGTGTATAACTTGGTTAGTGTTTTATGTACTCGCCCCTTGCAACAACAAATCACCAGTTTGAGAAGAGTTTACACCTGCTTACAAGGAGGAGTTCCAGGAGGAGACGATCAACTAGGGTGCGAACCTTGTCAGATGCCTGTGGCAAATTGAAGGGTTGCTACGAATAAATTATTTCTACTGTTGTTTATTTGTTTTTTTAGTGTAAGCCCTGTGTGGCGTATTCATGTAAGGTGGACCTTAAGGTTGTTCAACAGATTATATTTAAATAAATGAAGTTTTTATTTATGTTTATGCCATGTATGATTATGATATCCATATATGTTGAGACTGTGTGTACTAGCGCGATACCACCTCTATCCAAATTTGCATATTTGGGTCCTGATAGAGGTGGTATCAGAGTTATACTGACTGTAGGTCCTGACTAGAGGTGGCAACCATACCAAGTTATTAATAAAGGTCTTTAGATTTAGAGTTTGAATTTTAAACATTTTCCCCACAATAGTTTCTTTATTACTTTGTCTATGCTTTTCTCTCTTTTCTCTAAACCTTGGAGTGATCAACAAATGATTCAGACTCGAGGAAACAACGAAGCTAGGGGAAGTAGCACTCAACACAGTGAGAACCCGAATGAGATACTGTTACCTCAACTAGCACCCCAAATTGACATGTAGAATTTTGAAGCTTTCCTTGCCGCACAGACTCGTACCATGATGCAACAAGTGCAGAACATCACGAACCAAGCAACTGCTAATAATGCAAACCAAACTACTAACAATAGGAGTTGTCCATACTATAAGTTGTCAGACTTTATGAGGACTCGTCCACCCATATTTTCTAGGAATGCTAACCCTATAGAAGCAGATGATTGGTTTAGTACCATTGAAAACAAGCTGCACATCACTTAACGTGTTGAAAATGAGGTGTTTTATGCTTCTCATCAGTTGGAAGGAACAACTGCTGAATGGTGGGAGAACTATTGTGCTTCGAATGAGGACCCCTAGGAGATCATTTGGGAAGAGTTTATTGCTGCTTTTCGCCAGTATCATGTTTCTGAAGGTGTCATGGACTTGAAAAAAGAAGAGTTCAGAGCTATCAAGCAAGGAAGTCAATCAGTGACTAATTATTTGAACAAGTTCACACAGCTTGCACGTTATGCATCTGAAGACATTGCAATAGACAAGGCTAGGCAGTCTCGCTTCATGAAGGGATTGAATTCAGGATTGCAAGTTGGGTTGGTTACCCATAATTTTCTTGATTTTTAAGAATTGGTCAACAAGGCCCTTATTTTGGAGGATAAACGCAAAGAGCTAGATAACAATCATAAGCACAGAATGGCACAACAAAGAACTTGTCAAGGACAGCATAGAGTGAGGGTTGCACCTTATCAGTTTGTCAGGTTTCAATCAAAATCTATGTTCAAGACGTCATCCCCTGCACTGCATCCAGTTGGTTAGAATTTTTAGACACCTGCTCAGGCAAACAACATGTCAGGAGGAAGCCAATAGAAGATAGTCAGGCACTATTTTAGTTGCAATGGATTGGAACATTTCATGAATAGTTATCCTAAGAGAGGAGATGTTACACCTATCTGTTTTAATCTTGGCCCAACAACCATCAAGACACCTGCACTAGGAGTGAACCATGGAGAAGTTGGAGCTATGCCCCAAGCCATGGTGACAGGTCATGTCAACCACATCACGACTAATGAAGCCTACGAAGTATCAGATGTCGTACAGGGCAAGTTCCTAGTTAACTCAATACTTGTAACAGTTTTATTTGATTCTGTAGCTTTGCATTCCTTTATTTCTCGAGATTTTACTATTGAAAATGGGTTGGATATTATGAATCTTAAGTGCATATATTAGTCTAATACCCTGGATCAAAACTTTGATCTAACCTAGGATGTTTGGGAGTTAAGTTGCTCATTGATGGAATAGAGTTCCTAGCGAATCTTATTATTTTGGATACTTAGACATTGGATGTTATCTTTGGAATGGATTAATTATCCAAATACAAGGCTGTGTTGGATTGTGGTTGGAGAGTTGTGTCAATCAAAAGCCCAAAAGGTGAAAAGAGAGGACTTTCAAGCGACCGCAGTTCACAATGGTCAGTTGATGGTAAACATTGTTAAAACTATCAGTTTAGAAGAAGTACCAGTTGTCAAGGAATACCCAGATGTTTTTCCTAAAGATTTGCTTGGAATACCACTAGACTGTAACATCCCAAAATTTGATCTTCATTATTAGTTAATAGTGTTTTATGGCAATTTATGAGTTTTGTGAATTTTTTGGATTTATTAGATTTTTCTTGAATTTATTTGAATTATTTAAAATTAAGTATATTAACCTTTTATTGAAAACTAATTAATTATAGATAAATTCTAAATAAATTTTTGCCAAAAATATTTTATTTGTGTCCGCAATATCTCAAAGTATTTTTGAGATTTTTCTTGATTTTTCCTGGTGTTTTTGCTGCTTAAAATATATCAAAGTAATTTCTGTAATTATTTTAAGTAAAAACTCGAGAATTATGCGTGAAAGATCGGCTAAAGCCCAAAGATCGCTCATTCGCAATGGCATTGTCTGGCGCCCATTCGGCCCAGATTCTAGAAGCCTTGCGCCATTGCCGTTGAAACTTGAATGGATGGCTGTGATTGAACGCGAATCTGGAAACCCTAGCAAAGGTTGACCGTTGGATACGGGAGCGGACGGAGGAGATCGGTCGCTACAGTAAAGGTCGGTTCTAATCGCTGTCGTTGGATGCTGTCATTGGCTCAGATTGCGCCACGTCTCGAGAAATCGCACCCGTTGATCGACGATCAGACGGCCGTGTGGAGCCCTTCTCCGGGTCACCGTCGGAGTCCAGGTCTGACATGAGTGCGTCGTTGTGTAGGTTAGGGTTCCATTTTTGCGCGGACGCCGAGGCTATAAATACGGGGGCGAGTGTTCTAAGGATCGCCCCAAGCTCGTGCACCTTTTCCCTCAAGTGCCGCCACCAGAGAGATCATCATTGAGGCTTGCGAGGTCGTCGAAGTTGCTGAAGCACTGCCGTTGTTTTTCTTCGTTTTCCATCGCAGTCATGCCGAAAGCCGCCGCGAGGGTTCCAGATCTGAACTCAGCGAGCTAAGTTGCATCCGAACCGCTACTTCTTCATCGCCGGAGGTCGCTGCTTCGCCGTTGCAAGGTCGATGTCTCCAAGTTCGGTGAAGACCTCGCCGCCGTGCCGCCATCGCCGAGTAGAAGCTTTGTCGACCATCGGATTTTTAGCGAACCACCGAGACCGTGCCACGTTGTAGCAACAGTAAACGTTATCGGTATCACCAGCCGTCGGATCAAGGTCTAACGCTTGAGATTTAGCCATGTAGATTTAGATCGGTAGCCTTTCATTCTGCACCGTGTGGAGTGGATTGCACTGTGTGCTGTGACGAATCACATTGCGACACGTGGCAGCCCGGGATCAGAAGCGTCATGAACCGGATTCGCGGTGGACCAGAGGAGGTCCGCGGACCGGGTACATGGACCATGGGCACGTGTCATGCTCTGGTTCGTTCGATCGGTGCTGACATCATCATGACATCATAATGACGCAATAATACGATTTTTCAATTTAAAAATAATTCGGATTAATATTTGATTTTCAATTTTCAGGTTTTTATGATTTTTGAATCTTCCAAGAACCCGTTCTCCCTCATACGAGCTTCGATTGAGGTGATTCAAATTTATAAAAATTTGTAAAATTGAGATCTATCTAATGGTGAATTTTATTTGATTTTTAGAATTTGTTTGCCTACTATTTTGGTGTTTATTTGCTTTTCTATTTTGATTCGCGTAGACGTTGAATCGTGCGACGCATCCGAGGAAGATCCATCAACTCGAGACCAAGGTCCAGAGCAAGAATAAGTGCTTTTCTAAGGCAAGTTATGCTTTGACCATGTTGAACCCATGTTTACAAAATCGCTATATTGTTTTACCATATTGCATGCTATTTCATATGCACAATTGTTTTCATGCTAAATTAGGACTTAGCTATCATACCAAGTTTAGCTATCATACCAAGTTGATCTATACCCTACCTTGTCATTTGTATGTCACAATCTATTTGTCATCCTAGATTGGTTCACTATTGTTGATTGATATTAAAGTCAACATGGGATGGTTAGACTGCAATAGCTTGCTTAGCCATGCCACGTCATCACATGTGCTTGAATCATCGATAGTTAATCCTGACTAATGGAATATGGAACAATGTTATGAAGTTGTGTGTCATGTGTGGTCACACAATGAGATTGAGTTGTGCTGACGAGGGAGGTCACGCAATGATGTTGACTTGTGGATAGCACGTGATGCTTGGTAATCAACTGGGTTGGTAATTACTTAGATCGAAGCAAGTGGTAGGGGTAAGTGTGCCAAGGTGGGCCCGATGGGCTGAGGGTATGTGGAAGTCTTGCTTTGATCACCCTAAGGACTTAACCTTGCGAACCTTTAACCTGAGTCAATTATGCAACCACATGTCTGTTATGGGGCAGCCTAGCTGACTAATTTGCAATGTCTTAACTTTGGTACTACCAGTGGTGGTGTGAGACCCGGGTAGAGGTAACCAGTCCTCGCACAGGGTGGTTCACATGGCGCAAGAGGGGGGGCCTGGATGTGGTAACCAGTCCGACTAGTGTTGAAACAACAGTGGGTAGTGCTGGGTTAAGGCAGCATATTGTAAAAGGCTTTGTTATGATCACTCGCCTATGTGGTGTATGATTGTATCATGTGGTTAAAGTGCATAACCTCTGTAGAGTGTAAATTTATTCAGATAGCCGTGCTCACGGTACTGAGCATAGCTCAGGAATTACAGTCAAAGGTTAGTTAATAAACTGGACAATTGAATGGGATGACAGGTTGCCATGTGGAAGGAATAAACTTGACTTAGAGTTGGAAACTTGGTTTACTTGAGAAACATTGAATCTATCTATTATTGTTATTTGTTTTACTGTCTTTTCAATCTATATATTGTACTTGTTTGTAAATGCTGCTTTGTTGCAAAACAACCATGTTAGCCATTCCTTTGGAATAAACCTTGCATATAGTTATGTTAGAATTGCATTCTGTGCATAACTTGTTGAGTGCTTTATGTACTCACTCTTGCCTACAACATCACCAGTGCTGAAGGAGGTGTACCATGAAGGGACGAATGTATAGGGTATGAGCCTTGTCAGTTACCTGTGGTATACTGAGGGGTTATCTACATCTTCATTCCACTGCAGTTCAATTTATTGTTTAGCCTTGCGAGGCAAAGTCATGTAAGTTGACCATAAGGTCATACAACTAGTAATATTCAATATATGACGCTTCTTATCTTATTTCCACTGTGTATGATTGTGATATTTACTGATGTCGAGCCTGTGTGCACTAGCGTAATTCTGGACTAGTGCAGTATATACAGAGGGTCTGGATTTACATATTCGGGTCCCGACAAAGGTGGTATCAGAGCCATACTGATTGTAGGTCTTAACCCTAGATAGTTGGTCATCTCTATAAGTCCTTCAAAATTATTTTCTAAAGTAAAAGACCTAACCTGGAAGAATAATGTGTTCTTAACTTATCTCATTCTTCTGTTTCTGTCCTAACAAAAAATTCTTTCTTTTCCCTTGCTAAAATTCCTTTCTCTTACCTTTGCTAAATTGAGTTTAAATCTTACCTGAGTTGTCTTGAGTAGAAAATGATATACCACACTTTAGGAGATGGCATCGAGTGCCTGCTGCTACCCTAATGATCATGAAGGAAAGAATCATCAAGCTCAAAGAAGAGCGGATCGATGAAGTGTTCATGAGCTTGAAGACCCAGTGCTTCGAGTAGTTAGACTCATGTGTGGGAGTCTTGTCTGTTAGGGTAGGAGTGTCGCCCATGTAGATGGTAGTTTTTTGTGTATTGGTTGAATTGGTTCTTCCTTGATTGCTAAGTGTACAGTATATGTTGCAGAGCTTTTAGGCTTATGTAAGCTACCATACCAAGTTATTAATATTGATTGCTTAAATTGTTGGGTTAAACCTATCTCCCCTGTAATAGGATCTTTGCTTCTTACCTATGCTATTTTCCCCCTCCCCTAACCCTGTGAGGCAATCAAACAGATGGTTCAGGTTAGTGGCAACAATGGAGCCAGCGAAAGTGATAATCAACTCAGTGGAAGTTTTAAGGATGGATTAGTTCAACCGTTAATACGGATGGATATGCAGAGTTTCAGAGAGTTTTTGGCTACTCAGACTCAGTTCATGCAGGCAATGATGAAGCAAATGCAGAATATGACCAATCAAGCTAATGTCAATAAAGCATCTCAGACTGTTATCAATGATTCCTGTACTTACTTAAGGTTATCAGAATTCATAAGGACTCATCCACCAACGTTTTCAGGAAATATTTCACCTTCGAAAGCAGAAGATTGGTTCAAGGCCATTGAAAGGAAGCTACTCATAGCTCAATGCAGAAGTAATGAGAAGGTCTTGTATTCTTCATATCAATTGTGAGGAGTTGCCGCTGAGTTGTATATGTCAAGGATTGTATGTTTGCATGGAGTGCCAAAATAGGTAGTATCGGATCAAGGAACCCAATTTACCTCAAGGTTCTAGAATAAGTTGCATGAAGCAATGGAAACACGATTGACTTTCAATATAGCTTATCATCTGCAGATAGATGGTCAGATGAAGAGAGTCAATCAGATTTTAGATGATTTGTTAAGAGTTTGTGCCTTAGCTTATGCTACCTCGTGGGATAAATGTTTGCTATAAGCTGAGTAAAGTTACAATAATAGTTATCATGCAAGTTTGCAGATGTTGCCATTTGAAGTTTTGTATAGTCTTTCTTGCCGTACTCCGTTGAATTGGATGAGATAGGAGAGCGATTTGTCTTTGGACAAGACATTCTTAAAGAAGCCAAAGAACATATTGCTATGATTAGAGAGAGATTAAGGATTGCCAATCAAGAAAAAAGAGTTATGCTGTTAATCGTCGCTGCAAATTAAGTTTTGAGGCTGATGATTTTGTGTATTTTAGAGTTACCCCTTTTAAAGGAGTTAAAAGGTTCCGAGCCACCGTCATCTTCGTAGGAGAGCTCGCTGTTGTTCTTTGCCATGGCACCGTTGATTTTCTTCATATCTCACCACCGTTGAGCTTCTTTTGTCGCTGTCAAGACCAGTTTCGTGATCCCTGGTTTGAGCCAATTCGGATGTGCTGTCTTTGGTCACTAGAAAGTCACCGTTTCACCATTTCGTGCGCCATTTTCCTCTGCGCCGGTATGACCTCACCACCCCACGTAGCCGTAACCTTTGTGTCGAACCGTAGTCATCGAATGTTGATTGCGCAGATTAGATTGCACCATGTGGATTTCGTGGGTCTGCGCACGTTCGCATTGTCATCGTTCATCACTGACGATCATGACTGTTGGATCTCATGTAGTCAGTCGAGATCTAGCCATGCGTCACCCACTGGATGCTACTACGTGGTCAGTGTTGCACCCAAATCACGTGTCGCCATGTGCTGGGCACGTAGGCCGAAGCGTCATTCGCTGGGTCTATTGTGAGCCGACTAGATCTGATGGACTTAGTCCAAAGACCAATGCGACATGTCAACACATGGTTGGTCTGATTCGGTGCCAACATCAGATGACACAATAATCCTATTTTTCGGTATAAAAATAATTCATTAAATTATGATTTTTTATTATATGTATTTCTCTATTTTTCCAATCTTTGAAGAGCCTATTCTTCCTCATATGAACTCCGATTGAGGCGATTCAAATTTTAAAAATTTTGTAAAATTGAGTTATATTTAATTGTGAATTTTATTTGATTTTTAGAATTTGTTTTATCTCTATTTTGGTGTTTATTTATGTTTTCTCTTGATATGCGTAGACGTCAAAATGCTTGGAGCGTCTAAAGGGGAATTGTTGAACCAAGAGCAATGTAGAGCAGGAGCAAGAGCTTTTACAACGCAAGTTATGCTTTGGTCATGTTGAACCCTATTTTACAAAATTGCTATGTTGATTTAAATTATTGCATGTTATTTCATGTGTACAACTGACTTCAAATTAGTTTAGAATCCAGTTATTCAACCGAATTGGATTATACCTACCTTGTCATTTGTATGCCATAATTATTATCACCCTAGGATGATTTCTTATGAGTTGGTTGCTATTAGCAATCAATATGGGCTGGTTAGATTGTGAATAGTTTCTTTAGCCATGCCACGTATGACACATATCTTTTGAAATATCAATGTTAATCTTGACTAATGGAATATAGAACATGTTTTTGGAATTATTGTGTCAGGTGTTGTCACACGATGATGTTGAGTTATGGTAACATATGTTGTTTTGCAACGAAGTTGAAATTGTTGATGGCATGTGTTGCATGGTAATCAACTGGGGTGGTAATGATTTAGATTGAAGCAAGTGAAAAGGGGGCAATATGCTAAGGTGGGTCTATGTGGTGGTTTGGTTGTGGAAGTCTTGTCTCACTCAACCTAAGGACTTAACCTTGCAAGTATTTCACATGAGTCAAACATGCAACCATATGTCTGGATGGGACAAACCTAGCTTACTAATTTGCAATGTCTTACCTTTAGTACTAGTAGGGGATCCTGATTATAGTAACCAGTTCATTTAGTGTTGAAACCTTAGCGGGTAGTACTGGGTTAGTATAGAGCATTGTAAAAGCTTTGTTATTATCTCTTGCTTGTGTGGTGAGATGATTTTATCTTGTGGCTATAGTGTATAGCCTCTATAGAGTGTAAAATCTATTCAGATAGCCATGCTCGTGGTATTGAGTAATGCTTAAAATTACAGTCAAGGAATAGGTTTTATAAAATAAAACTTGGATAGGAAACCTAGGTGCTGGTAGAAGTTTGGAATATGTTAGGGTTGTGTGCCATGTTTACTTGAGAAATGCTAAAGTTACTCTTTATTGTTATTTGCCATCATTTAAATCTAGTTACTGTATTCTTTAATAAATGCTACTTTACTGTAAAATAGCTATGTTAGCCATTCTTTTGGAACAAACAATGCATATAGTATGCTAGAGTTGCATTCTGTGCATAATTTGTTGAGTGCTTTATGTACTCACCTTTGCCAATAACAACATCATCAGTTGAGTTGTCTACACTAGTTTTGGAGGAGTATCCAGAAGAGACGAATATTTAGGGTGCGAGCCTTGTCAGTTGCCTGTGGTATACTAAGGGGTTATCTACATTTTTGTTCTGCTGCAGTTTACTCTATTATTCTTAGTTTAGCCCTGCATGGCATATTCATGTAAGGTCAACCATAAGATCAGTCAACTAGTTAGTAAATAATATATGAAATCTTTTATTATGATTCTGCTATGTATGATTGTGATATTCATCTATGTTGGCCCTGTGTGCACTAGCGTGATCCTGAACTAGTGCGATATACACAGAGGGTCCAGATTTGCATATTCGGATCCCAACATACACCTGCCAACGATTGGGGTAACTCCAACTAATAGGCAACCTCTTCTTGACGACTCAAAATTTTGAACAGACCAACATATCTTGGTGCAACCTTTTCGTTAGTATGAAACCTTTTAACTCCTTTAAGAGAGGTAACTCTGAGATACACAAAATCTTCTCACTCAAATCTCAACTCTCTTTGACGATTATCAGTATAACTCTTCTTCCTCGACTGAGCTACTTGTAACCTTTGTCTGATCATAGCAATCTCCTGTTTAGTTTCTTTAAGAATAACAAGTCTAAAGATAAGACACTCTCTTGTCTCATTTCTGTTCAATGGAGTACGACAAGAACGATCATACAAAGCTTCAAATGGTGACATTTGCAAAGTCACTTAATAATTTTTGTTATAACTGAATTTAGCATACAACAAACATTTAGCTCATGAAGTAGTATAAGCTCTCAATATATCTTCTAAAATCTGACTGACTCTTTCAGTCTGACCATCTATCTGTGGATGATACGCTGTACTAAAATTCAAATGAGTTCCTATTGCTACATGAAACTTATTCCTAAATCTCAAGGTAAATTGGATACCTCTATCCGACACTATCTTCTTGGGCACTCTATACAAACACGCAATCCTTGACATATATAGCTCTACCAAATGATCTCCTAAATAAGTAATCTTAACTGGTATAAAGTGAGCTACTTTGGTCAAACAATCAACTATGATCCATATGGGATCATATCCACTCTGAGTTCTAGGTAAACTAGTAATAAAATCTATACCGATTTTCTCCCATTCCTACTCAGGAATCATTAACGGTTGTAGCAAACCAGTAGGTTTTTGATGCATTGCCTTTTACTCTTTGATATACACCACATAAAGCAAAATGCTCGGCAACTTCACGCTTCATATTAGGCCGCCAAAACTTTTCTTTAAGATCCTGATACATCTTAGCACTACATAGATGAATTTAATACTTTGAATTATGAGCTTCTTCAATGATCAACTATTTATGCTCCTTTTGATTAGGTACACAAATTCGACTCTTAAACCGCATAGTACCTTGATCATCCAAAGCAAAATCTTTGGCCTTGCCTTCGTCCATCTTAGAATTAATTCTTTTGATCTTAGCTTCAACTTTCTGGCCTTCTATGATTTGATCCTCTAAAGTCGGCTTTACTTCCAATAAAATTAGGAATCCTTTCGGAATCACTTCTAATTTCAATTTCTAAAATTCCTTGCATAGCTTGGACTAACTCTCCTGAACTAGCATATTAATGTTGTGGCTCTTACAACTTAAGGCATCGGCTACCACTTTAGCTTTTCCAGGATGATAGCACATGCCCACATTGTAATACTTTATTAATTCCAACCATTTCCTCTATCTCATATTGAGTTCTGACTGAGTAAAAATATACTTCAAACTCTTGTGGTCAGTATATATCTCACATCTATTTTGGATGAGATAATTCAAACTCTTGTGGTCGGTATATATCTCACATCTATTTCAGATAAGATAATGACACCACAACTTCAAAGAATACACTAAATTAGTGAACTCCAAATCATGCGTCAGATAATTCTCCTCATGTGGTCTTAATTGCCTTGATGCATATGCAACAATCTTGCTATTTTGCATCAACACGTATCCAAGTCCTTGTCTAGAAGGATCACAATAGATATTAAAACTAACTCTGAACATTCGACAACACTAACACTGGTGCTATCTATGATGCTTCTTTAATTGTTGAAAATTTTTCTTATACTCTAGCGTCCATGTAAAATTCTTTTTCTTTTTCAATAATTACATAAGTAGCCTAGCAATTGTTGAAAATCCTTCAATAAATTGATGGTAATATCCTGTCATTCCCTGGAAACTACAAATCTAGGAAACTAGCTTCAATTATTCCCAATGCAATACTGCTTTCACTTTGCTTAGATCGACAACAACTCCTTTATAAGTCATAACATGGCCTAGGAACTCAACTTCATTTTTCCAAAAATCACACTTACTAAACTTAGCACACAACTATTGTCTCGAAACTTCTCTCAAAAACTAATCTCAAATGTTCAGCATGCTCTTCCTTTGACTTGGAGTTCACTAGAATATCACCTATAAACGCAACAAAAAACTTATCCAAATATTCCACAAAAACCTTTTTCACCATGCTCATGAAATATGCAAGAGCATTGATCAATCCAAAAGACATGACCGTAAACTCATAATATCCATGTTGCATAGAGAATACAGTCTTAGGAATATCCTCAACATGAATCTTTAACTGATGTATCCTGAATAAAGATCTATTTTAGAGAAAACTCTAAGTCCTTTTAATTGATCAAACAAATCATCAATCCTAGGTAACGGATACTTATTCTTTATCGTCACTTCATTAAGCGCACGATAATCAATACATATCCTTAAACTCCTATCTTTCTTCCTAACGAACATAATAGGCGCTTCCCAGGGAGACGAACTAGGTCTCACAAAGCCTTTTTCTAGCAGTTCTTCTATCTGCTTCTTCATTTCGACCAACTCATCAGTAGGCATCTGATACGGTCTTTTTGCTATAGGTGCTGTACTGGGCACCAACTCAATCACAAGCTTAATATCTCGGTCTGGCGGCATACCCTAGCAAATCCTCAAGAAACACATCTGGTACTCACTGACAATTGGAACATCCTCCAAACTGATAGCCTTAACACTGTTAACCATCAACTGACCATCACGAACTACGATCATATGAAATTCCATTTTATCGTCTTTCGAGCTTTCAAATAATACGACCCTTAGATCATAATCCAAAACTTCCTTATGTTTGAACAACCAATCCATATCAAGGATAACATCTAGGGATTGGGTTTTCAACATAATAAGGTTCACTAAGAGCTCTATTCCATCAGTAAGCAACTTAACTCCCAAACAACATAGGTTAGACCTGAGTTATGATCCAGAGGATTGGACTAATAGTATGCACTTAAGATTCATAACATCCAACCCATTCCCAAAAGAAAAAAACTTGATAAATAAAAGAATGTGAAGCTCTAGAATCAAATAGAACTATTGCAGGTACTGAGTTAACCAGAAACTTAACCAGTACGACGTGGTGGGGGTTCAGCCCATCAGTATTGAAATCTCAGCGGGTAGTACTAGGTTAAGGCATGGCTTTGTTATGATCACTCGCCTGTGTAGTTTATGATTGTATCATGTGGGTAAAGTGCATAACCTCTGCAGAGTGTAAAATCTATTCGGATAGCTGTGCTCATGGTATTGAGCAATGCTCGGGAATTACAATTAAGGGTTAGACTTTTGCAAAATAAAACTTGGGATGGATGGCAGATTGACATGGGAGGTTGAATCTTGACTTAGGACTAGAAACTTGGTTTACACGCGAAATGTTAAAGTTATTACTTATTGTTATTTGTTTTACTGTCTTTTCAATCTATTTATTGTATTTGTCCATAAACGCTGCTTTACTGCAAAATAGCCATTGTTAGCCATTTCTTTGGAATAAGCCTTGCATATAGATATGTTAAATTTGGATTCTGTGCACAACTTGTTGAGTGCTTTATGTACTCACCCTTTCCTACAACATCACCAGTGCTGAAGGAGGTGCACCATGAAGGGACGGATGTTTAGGGTACGAGCCTTGTCAGTTGCCTGTGGTATACTGAGAGGTTATCTACGTCTTCATTCCACTGCAGTTCAATTTGTTGTTCAGCCTTGTAAGGCAAAGTCACGTAAGTTGATCGTAAGGTCATACAACTAGTAATATTCAATATATGATGCCTTTTATCTTATTCCCGTTGTGTATGGTTGTGATTTTTACTGATGTCGAGCCTGTGTGCACAAGCGTGATCCTGGACTAGTACAGTATACACAGAGGGTCTGGATTTGCATATTCAGGTCCCGACATGCCATGTCCAGGACCATTCTATTTTCATAATCTCAAGAAAAATGTTAGTCCTTTAATCATGATTATCATTTATTACCAAAATCAAAACAAATTAGGAGCCTAGATGCTTCAATCACTCCCTTTTTGCAATTGATGACAACCTCAACACATATAATGGAATTGAAATTATTTTTGAGTATGCAACAAGTCACACTTGTTGTATACTCTAGGATTTTTGCTTTAAGTGGCATTTTACTTCTTTGATGTGAAAGAGAATAAATTTTGAGTAAAATGCTATTAAAGCCACAATACTTAGTTGAAACTCCCCAAAAGGTGTGCATATAGATAATGAGTTGAGATCGTGCACACTTATGGAATTTTTGAAATTTTGGCAGAGTTACCTCTAAATATTGAATCCAAGGAAATATGATATTGAGAGAATCGATTGAACAATGAATATATCAATATACATGCACATAAAACATGAACCATAAAGATTGATCATAAGCATAAACATCCAAGTAAACATAAGAATTCAACAACCACACAAGGTCCAAAAGGCATTAAATAGCTTAACACCCAAAAGCAAAAAAAGTTTCAATTAGCTTAGATGACATAAATAGTAATACTCATAAGCTAATCCTCTGAACTACTATGATTCTTTTGCTTCTTCCAATCTTGCACTTCTCCATTCTTCAAATCTCGCACTTCTACCCCTTTAGCACCAAGTACCAAAAACTCGAAAGTCTTCAAAGACACTAAAGAGGGTGGAGGAGCACGAGGACCACGTCCATAGCGGTGGAATGCTAGAGGAGCCTACTCATTGCGAAATTGTTGGAAGGAAGTGCTGACGGCATCCAAGGTTGTGTCAAGGGAATCCATGTGACCCCTCACTTCTTCCATTATCTAATGAGTCTGGGCTTCGTATTAATTTATTCTTGCAAACTGACTCATCATATCATTTATCAAACTTGTGAGGCTTGCTAGAATGGCATCCTGTGGTACCTCATGAGCCTGCTCTTCTTCCCCCTTTGCTGCTATTGCTACTAAGGTTGCTGAGGTCATTGGCCAAGAGCTTGAGGCGGTGCCTCACAGGGCTTGTATGGCTTGTGAACAGTACCACATCCTTCTCTATACCTTGTTATCCTCTTGATGATCATCATATGTGGGGAGCAAAGTAAATCCTCTTGCCACGATCGCAAGCTGAGGAGGCTAACTAACCTAATCATGAAATCCATGATATCAAACTTCCGCTAATGCATGATCTTGTTCACGATATTTTAGGCACAGCCACGAATTTCATCAAAGTTATCACTTTTTAGATCAATGGTAACTCTAATGATCCTGTTGATCAGGCTCGTTATGGGAAGGAGATTGGCCAAAATAGCTCTTTGGATCAATGGTAACTCTAATGATCCTGTTGACCAAGCTCGTTATGGGAAGGAGATTCACTACAAGGATCTTGATCACTGTCGCCGGCTTTTACCGACGACACAGATACCATTCCCAACGATATAGTATTGTGTCATCGGCCCACCGATGACACAAGTCCCTCGACACAGAGTCGACGATCAAGACATCCTGTTTGCGGTTAACATAAGCCCCGCACCCTAAGCGCATCTCGGGCGGCCATGTCAACCAACTTCGTGTCGGCGCCTAATGTAGCCGCCGACACATACCCGAATTCTAACGGCCCCAAATGACACCGCTCGACGCGTGGGCCCCACTTGCCCAAGCCGTGTTTGTCGGCCACATATGGCCGCATAGACTATTGCCCACTTTGTATCGTTGGCTATGACCATAGCCGACGACCTATTCTCATCGATTGGCTCCAGAACCACTGGTTCTATTTTTTCTCATCGGCTATGACCATAGCCGATTTACGACCTGAACCTTCATCGATTGGCTCGAGAACCACTGGTTCTATTTTTATCGCTTCGCTATTGTAACGTCCAAAATTTGGCTCGATTTTAATTTTTGGAGTTATTTGGATTTTTGTGAATTAATTAAAAGTTTATTTGTTTTTATTTGATTTTATCTAAATTTTTGGAGTTAATTGAATTTTTATGGATTTTTGAGGATTTATTGGATTTAAATAAAATTAAATTGAATTATTCTTCTCTTGATTAAATAATATCAGAAAAAGTATTTATCAAAAATAAATGAAAATATTTTATTTAAGCTCTAAATACCTTGAAATATTTTCAGAATTTTTCTAGAATTTTTCTAGTATTTTTAGTGCCCTAAATATTTACTTTGAATTTCAGATTTATTTTTATTGGAAAACCGGAAAATCTCAGTAGCTACGATGTCGGCCGAGCCCAACACTGTCTTTGTCGCCGAAAACCCTAATTGCCGCTGAATCTGGATCGTCGGATCGTGATCGAACTACCGACGTGATCGGCTTCTGGATCGTGGCGCGATCGCCGCACCGCTGCCTCGCTGGCCGCCGCGATTTGTTTTGGGATTTGCACGCGTTAAAGGCATCTCGACGACCGTGCTATGGCTTGTTAAATTGGTCTCCTCGCCCACAAGATTCGGTCCGCTCGCCCAATAGCTCGTGTCTCCTAGTTGCCTGCTTTGCTCGCCGTAGTTGGCAATCACCTCCGCCTCGGTTTTCTTCGCCACCGCCGTCCCACCTCTCCGCCGCCGAGACCTCACCGAAGTTCACCAAGCCAAGGCGCATCCGTGGTTACTTCTTCACGGAGAGGCCCGGAATTGCCGCGCCTCCTTCTTCTCCAAGTCCGTGACCACCGCCGCTTCTTCTTCGACTCTGAAAGCAACCTCAACCGCCGGATCTCCATCCAACGCCCGAGGTGAGGCCACGAGGCTCATTAAAGATATCGCTCGGTTAAGTCCCCGCCGTCGGATTCGGATCCAACGGTCAGGAAATCGTGTATGCGTGGCTTGATGCTTCCTCGCCGCGTGTCAGCTTCTGGTTGGTCCAAAGCACTGTTCACCGGGCCCACTCGTTAGTGGGTGGACCGCCGGTCGGCCGACGCCAAGATGACGCCATCCGCCCGCATGTCGCTGTCCGTCACCGACGTGAGTCCCTGGTGCCGACACGCGTCGCCGAGGAAAATAATCCGGATTTTCAGTAGGAAAATAAATAGAGAAATCGGTTATATATTTATTTGAATTTCAACAAACTTGAAAATGCTATAACTTTTGCACTTTAACTCGGATTTGGGTGATTCCAGTGCCCAAAAATTTGTAAAAATGTAAGATATTTAATGGTGATTTTTATTTTATTTTTGGTGATGATGTTGCTGTCTGTTTTAGTGTATTTATTGTGTGCGCATTGTTCCGATTAGACTCCGAGTTGCCGGAATTCGCCGTGGGAGAGTTCGAAGACCCGTCGCAGACCTCGGACCAGAACCAACCGCTGTTTGAAGGCAAGTCATGCTTTGACCATTTTGCACCTAGTTTTCAAAGTATATTTTGATTTCCATATCGCATGCTACGTTAAGTACAAATGCTGTTGGTTAAATTGGTAAATGGTAGTTAAAAGCCAAACTTGTTTATGCCACCTTGATTATAATGTTTATATGCCCTGAAATCTTTGTCCACCCTAAGATGTTTAATATGTTGGATGCTAATATGATGCCAACACGGGAGGCTAGACCGTGATTAGTCGCTTAGCCTGCTTATATGCGTTGAATGTCTTTCAAATTGCAAACAAATGTTGACTAAACAATTATGGAACGCATTTTGAAGTAATGCGATGATGTCATGAAATGGAGTTGAGGGTAGCGACTGTGTGGTTCTACTCGTGCAACGGCGGGCATTGGCATGTGTTGCAATAATGCAAACCGGGTGGGAAATGATTTGGACCGGGCAAGTGGCAAGAAGGCTTCGTGCAGTGGGCTGTGTGGCAACAGATGTGTGAAAGATTGTGAAGGCTGTGTGCCGAGATGTATAAAATGGATGTCTTGCCCGGACAATTAAGGACTTAACCTTGCGAGCCTTTGAACTGAAGTTCCGTGTACAACCACTTGTCCGTAATGGGACGGACCTAGTTCAAGAGGGTTTCTAATATCTTTCCTTTGATACCTCGGGGTGACAATTACACAAAGGTGTGATCGTTAGGGGAGCGCACTGCATTCTTGACTTGGTACCCATCTAACAGTATGTGCATGTTCTAAGCTTTGGCTCTGTGTGAGGAAGTGTTAGAAAGGCGGTACTGGTGAGGTTCACTGGTTAAGTGTTAGTCTTTGAAAGACTTTGTTGCAATCAATCACCTGTGTGGTGAGCGACTGTATCCTGTGGGTAAAGTGTACAACCTCTGCAGAGTGTGTGTGTGAATCTATTCGAATAGCCGTGTCCGCGGTACTGGACATTGCTCGGTGATTACAGTCAAGGGTTAGATTTTCAAAGTAAAAATGTGGAATGGGTGGCTGTGTGCCAAAAAGCTGATGAATGAAATTAGGGCTGTGTGCCAAACCCTTGGGAAAGAATTGAGAAATAATATTGGTTTTACTGCTTTTAATCTAATAGGATTACCTGTTTAAAGAAATGCCGCTTTAAGCAAAATAACCAATTAAGCCTTTCCTTTGGACTAAGCCATGCATGTAGTAATAGAACCGCATTGTGCATGACTTGTTGAGTATGTTGTATACTCACCCTTGCATCGACAAAAACCTCGGAAGAAGTCAGTGCGGCTTGGGAGGAAGAGTTCATCGAAGGCCAAGAGGACTAAGGGTTGAGCCGCACTCAAGAGCTTTGTGGTTAAGAAGGGTTCATTGCTTTTACTTTTGCTTCCGCTGATAAACTTGTGCTACCTTGATATTTATCGCCCTGCGTGGTGAATTATTGTAAGGTGACCATAAGGTCATGTAACTCGATTATATTATGCTTGAAGTACTTTATTATTTATTTCATTGTGTATGATTGTGGTACTTCACCTATTTATCTGTGTGTACTAAGCGTGATCTGGACTAGTACGGAATACACAGAGTGTCCGAATCCGTAAATTCGGGGACACATAGGATGGTATCGAGCCATACTTGTTGAGGACTTAACCCTAGATAGATTGGCCGTTCTTTAGGAACTTCAAAATTACTTTCTAAAAGAAAATTTTAACTTGAAAGAATGCTAAGTTCTTTCCTTGTCTTATTCTTCTATTCTTTTCTACTTGCTAAAAATTTCTATCTTTCCCTGATGATAAAAGATCTTATCTGAGTTGTTCCAAATAGTTATCGTTGTTTCACACTTAACGAGAAAGCACCGGTGTCGCTACCAACTCAAGATCGTGAAGACGTAAATCGCTTAACTCAAGAAAAGTGGATCGATGAAGTGTTCCTAAGCTAGAAGAACCAAGCTTTTCAGAGCGCTTGAGACTCATGTCTGAGAGGCGGTTCTGTCTAAGATAGAAGAGTTACCCTCTTAGACGGTAGATTATTGTGTGTTTAGGTCAATTTGGTTTTCCTTGTTTGTCACAGTTAATGCAAGATCGTTCTTGAGCTTTTAGGCTTGGATAAGCAACCATACCAAGTTAGTAATTGTTTGCTTAAGTTTTTGGGTTAAACCTGTTTCCCCGTATAAGTTCCTATGCTTGCCTATTCTTTTCCCCCTTATCTCTAAACCACCGAAGCAATCAACAGATGGTGAACACTCGCAACAACGGAGCAGGAGGCGTGGTTCGCGCCAGAGGCGATCGAGCGGTACACCACCACAGCGAAAAGACCGCCAATCGACATGCACGAATTTGGGAGCATTTCTCAAAGATGCACCCGAGCAATGCAGACTATGATGGCAATAAAGACAACAAATCAACCACCAGTGATGCCAACAATCAAGTTAATAACAATATGCCACGACCTTACTCAAGACTGTCTGAATTTATGAGGACGCGTCCGCCGACATTCTCGGGCAATGCCAGTCCATTAAAGGCAGACGATTGGTTGAGAACCATCGAAAGGAAATTGCACATAACGTAGTGTGAAGGAAACGAGAGGGTACTTTATGCCTCTCACCAGCTAGAGGGAATAGCTGCAGAATGGTGGGAAAACTACTGCGCGTCGTAGGAGAACCCGCAGGAGATTACATGGGAAGAATTCGCCATAGCTTTTCGTCAATACCATGTGCCGGAGGGTATCATGGAGTTGAAAAAGGAGGAATTTCGAGCGCTGAAGCAAGGGGGCCAGACAGTGGCCGACTATCTGAATAAATTCACCCAACTAGCACGCTACGCTCCAGAAGACGTAGCGACCGACAAGGCCAGACAATCCCATTTCATGAAGGGACTTAACATCGGATTGCAGGTGGGGTTGATCACCCACACATTCCCCGATTTCCAAGAACTGGTAAACAAGGCACTCATCTTCGAAGATAAGCGCAAGGAGCTTGACGATAATCGCAACGCCGCATGGCTCTGCAAGGAGGACGCTGTGGTCATCAAAAACAAGAATGATACCCCAGCAGTTCACCAGATTTCAACCAGGGAATAGTGTTAGGACACCGTCGCCAATGCCAAGACCAAAGGACAGACCCTCGGACCCGATCAAGGTTGTTAACCAGAGCGGAGGAAATCAGCAGATGTCGAGGAAGACGCTGCTAATCAGAATGAGATCGGGCATTTTGCTAACATGTGCCCAAAGAAAGGAGGAGTGACGCCAGTGCACTTCAATTTAGGGAACACCCCAGCTAAGACCCCAACCCAAGGAGGAAGCCGAGGACCTGCTCAAGCTGGAGCTACACCGCAGCATTCACGCAGGCCGAATCAACCATATCTCCATGATTTAAGTCCGAATGCTACGGACGTCGTGCTCGGTAAGTTCCTAGTCAACTCAAAGTGCAGCCTGATGTTATTTGATTCAGAGCTTCAGATTCGCTCGCTTCTCGAGATTTTTCCATGACAAATGACCTAGATGTGGTTAATCTTAGAAGTACACTCCTAGTTCAATCCTCGGATCGTAACTCCGTTCTAAGGCCGGATGTTCTGGAGTTAAGCTACTAATAAAAGGAGTAGAGTTCCTAGCGAACCTTATTATACTAGATACCCAAACCCTGGATGTTATCCTGGGAATGGATTGGTTGGCTAAGCATAAGGCTATATTAGATCAGGCGAAGAGTTGTGTCTATTGAGAGCCACGAAGGTAGAAAAGTGGAATTTCAAGCGCAAGGCGATTCGAGAAGGACAGATGTTAGTAAACAATTTGGAGATCGAAGATAGGAGATGTACCAGTAGTCAGTGAATACCCAGATATTTTTCCCGAGGAATTACCAGGAATGCCACCAGACAGGGACATAGAGTTTGTAATCGATCTAGTACCAGGGACCGCACCGATAGCAAAGAGGCCATACCGAATGTCCACCGAAGAGTTGGTAGAAATGAAGAAACAGATTAAGGAGTTATTGGAAAAAGGATTCATCAGACCGAGCTCGTCACCTTGGGGGGCACCGGTTCTATTTGTTAAGAAAAAGGATGGGAGTTTTCGGATGTGTATAGATTATCGCGCACTTAACGAAGTGACGATAAAGAACAAATACCCGTTACCCCGGATAGATGATCTTTTCGATCAACTAAGAGGAGCAGGGGTATTTTCCAAGATCGACCTTAGGTCAGGATACCACCAGTTGAAAATCAAAACAGAGGACATACCCAAGACTGCATTTTCTTCAAGATATGGACACTATGAGTTCACTGTTATGTCATTTGGATTGACAAATGCGCCAGCATACTTTATGAACCTAATGAATAAAGTATTTATGGAATACTTAGATAAATTTGTGGTCGTATTCATAGATGATATTCTAGTTTATTCAAGGATGGATGAAGAGCACGCACAACATTTGAGATTAGTGCTGGAGAAACTAAGAGAGCAACAGTTGTATGCGAAATTCAGTAAGTGCGATTTCTGGAAGAGTAAGGTAGATTTCCTAGGGCATGTAATGACCGCGAAGAATCATGATGACCCAAGCAAGGTCGAGACAAGATCTTGCATTGGGAATCGCCCAAGACTAAGCTGCAGTTCAAGTTTTTTGGAATGGTGGTTATTACCACGATTTATAGGAGGGTTTTCTACAATTGCGGGCCAATTACACAATTGCTAAAGAAGGAAAAGAAGTTTGTTTGGACACCGAATGTGAGAAGAGTTTTCAAGAATTAAAGAAAAGATTGACATCAGCACGAGTGTTAGTGCAACCAGATGTGCATCAGAGTTTTGATATTTACTGTGATGCATCACGCCAAGGACTTGAATGCGTGTTAATGCAGAATGGAAGGGTAGTAGCCTATGTATCAAGGCAATTAAGGCCACATGAAGGGAATTACCCAACGCACGACCTAGAATTAGCAGCTGTAGTGCATACCCTGAAGATATGGCGTCACTATCTCATCGGCAATAGATGTGAGGTGTATACGGACCATAAGAGCCTTAAATACATTTTCACCCAATCTGATCTGAACATGAGACAAAGGAGATGGTTAGAGCTGATCAAGGATTACAACATGGGTATCCATTATCATCCCGGCAAGGCCAATGTAGTGGCTAATGCCCTGAGTCGGAAAGGTCATAATCTGAATATGATAGAAGGAGAAAGCCAGAGAGAATTGTGCAAGGATCTCCAGAAATTAAGATTGGAAGTTGTTCCGGAAGGATTCGTAGCTGCCTTAGAAGTAAAGCCTATCTTGGAAGACCATATTAGAGAGGGTCAGAAGAATGATGAGAAAATCAAGCGAATCAAAGCCAAGATGGAGGAAGGGCAAGTAAAAGACTTTAAAATTTGGATTTAACACGGACGTTATGGATGAAGGAGCGTGTTTGTGTACCTAACAAAAAGGAGCTAAAACAGTTGATACTGGAGGAAGCTCATGGCTCCAAGTATTCGATTCACCCAGGAAGTGCAAAATGTATCAAGATTTAAAAGAAAGGTTCGTGGCGAATATGAAGAGAGAGGTTCTTGAACACGAGCACTATGTGATGTATGCCGTGAGTCAAAGCTATGCATCGAGAGACCACAGGATCGCTGCAACCGTTAAAAATACCGAGTGGGAGTGGGAAGAAATCGAATGGATTTCATTACGGATTGCCAGGGACGCAAGGAGGTTACGACTCCATATGGGTCATCGTGGACCGATTGACAAAAATCGCGCACTTCATACCCCAGAAGACAACCTATTCGGAGATAAGCTAGCGAGCTATACATGGCAAGGATCGTTTGCTTACATGGAGTGCCAAAGAAGATAGTATCAGACAGAGTACCCAATTTACCTCAAGATTTTGGGATAAATTGCATACAACAATGGGCACCGTTTGAACTTGATCTGACTTACCACCGCATGAGCGGATGGGCGGTGAAAGAGTCAACCAGATATTAGAAGATATGTTGAGAGCACGTGCGTTGGCTTATACATCGACTTGGGATAAATGTTTGCCATATGCGGAGTTTAGTTACAACAATGACTATCGGGCAAGTCTTGAGATGTCACCTTCGAGCGTTGTATGGTCGACCTGCAGACGCCGTTAAATTGAATGAGGCCGGTGGCGTCGTGTCTTCGGACCAGATATACTCCAAGAAGAAGAGCAAATAGCACCGATCGAGAAAGGTTAAAAATCGCGCGATCAAGGCGAAAAAGTTACGACAATCGCCGCAGAGATTTGAGCTTTGAACACGAAGATTATGTGTATCTCGAGTTCGCCTCTTAAGGGAGTCCAGAGGTTTCACAAAAGGAAAACTTGCACCGAGATATGTAGGACCGTTCAAGATCGTGGCCCGTAAAAAGGCGAGGTCGCAGATCAACCGGAGTTACTGCAGATCATTAGCGGCGTACAATGTCTTTCATGTATCGCAACTTAAGAAGTGTCTCCGAGTGCTCAAGAACAAACATCACCGGAAGAAGTTGAACTACAGAAGACTTGACTTACAAGGAACAACCGATAAAAATTCGGACACAATGGATCGGAAAACAAGAAGCAAGACAACTCGTTCTGCGAGTTCGATTGGAGCAACCACACGTAAAGCGAAGCCACCGGGAGCGAGAGGAGATCTGAAAAAGGAATTCCCAAACCTATTCTATAGTTAAGCCTCGAATCTCGGGGACGAGATTCCGTTAAGGGGGGTAGGTTTGTAACGTCCCGAAATTTGGCCCGATTTTAATTTTTGGAGTTATTTGGATTTTTGTGAATTAATTAAAAGTTTATTTGTTTTTATTTGATTTTATCTGAATTTTTGGAGTTAATTGAATTTTTATGGATTTTAAGGATTTATTGGATTTAAATAAAATTAAATTGAATTATTCTTCTCTTGATTAATTAATATCAGAAAAAGTATTTATCAAAATAAATGAAAATATTTTATTTAAGCTCTAAATACCTTGGAATATTTTCTGGAATTTTTTTAGAATTTTTCGGGTATTTTTAGTGCCCTAAATATTTACTTTGAATTTCTGCATTTATTTTTATTGGAAAAACCGGAAAATCCCGTAGCTATAGTGTCGGGCCGAGCCCAACACTGTGCTGTCGCCGAAAACCCTAATCGCCGCCGAATCTGGATCGTCGGATCGTGATCGAACGGCTGACGTGATCGAAGCTTCTCGGAATTGCTTCGCCGCAGACCACCATGCTCTCTGTTGGCCGCTTGATTTGTTGGGATTTGCAGCGTTGCAAGGCATCTCGACGACCGTGCTATGGCTTGTTAAATTGGTCTCCTCGCCCCGCGCATTCGGTCCGTTCGCCCAATAGCTCTCGTGTCTCCTAGCTGCCCGTTTTGCTCGCCGTAGTTGGCAATCACCTCCGCCTCGGTTTTCTTCCCAACTTGCCCACCGCTCTCGCCTTGAGACCCTCACCGAGTTCACCAAGCCAAGGCGCATCCGTGTGGTTACTTCTTCACGCCGGAGAGGCCCGGAATCGCCCGCGCCTCCTTCTTCTTCTCCAAGTCCGGCGACCAGCGCCGCCGCTTCTTCTTCGACTCCTCGCGAGCAACCTCAACCGTCGGATCTCCATCCAACGCCCGAGGTGAGGCCACGTAGGCTCATTAACAGTATACTGCTCGGTTAAGTCCCCGCCGTCGGATTCGGATCCAACGGTCAGGAAATCGTGTATGCGTGGCTTGATGCTTCCTCGCCGCGTGTCAGCTTCTGGTTGGTCCAAAGCACTGTTCACCGGGCCCACTCGTTAGTGGGTGGACCGCCCGATCGTCTTGACGTCAAGATGACGTCATCCGCCCGCATGTCAGTGTCCGTACCGACGAGGAGTCCCCGGTGCCGACACGTGTCGCCGAGGGAAAATAATCCGGATTTTCGATAGGAAAATAAATAGAAAATCGGTTATATATTTATTTGAATTTCAACAAACTTGAAAATGCTATAACTTTTGCACTTTAACTCGGATTTGGGTGATTCCAGTGCCCAAAAATTTGTAAAAATGTAAGATATTTAATGGTGATTTTTATTTTATTTTTGGTGATGATGTTGCTATCTGTTTTAGTGTATTTATTGTGTGCACATTGTTCGATTAGACTCGAGTTGCTTGGAATTCGCCGAGGAGAGTTCAAGACCCGTCGCACCTCGGACCGAGAACCAACCGCTGTTTGAAGGCAAGTCATGCTTTGACCATTTTGCACCTAGTTTTCAAAGTATATTTTGATTTCCATATCGCATGCTACGTTAAGTACAAATGCTATTGGTTAAATTGGTAAATGGTAGTTAAGAGCCAAACTTGTTTATGCCACCTTGATTATAATGTTTATATGCCCTGAAATCTTTGTCCACCCTAAGATGTTTAATATGTTGATGCTAATATGATGCCAACACGGGAGGCTAGACCGTGATTAGTCGCTAGCCTTTTGCTTATATCGTTGAATGTCTTTCAAATTGCAAACAAATGTTGACTAAACAATTATGGAACGATTTTGAAGTAATGCGATGATGTCATGAAATGGAGTTGAGGGTAGCGACTGTGGTTCTACTCAGGCAACGAAGTGGGCATTGGCATGTGTTGCAATAATGCAAATTGGGGTGGGAAATGATTTGGACCGGGGCAAGTGGCAAGAAGGCTTCGTGCTAGGTGGGCCTGTGTGGCAACGGGATGTGTGAAAGATTGTGAAGGCTGTGTGCCGAGATGTATAAAATGGATGTCTTGCCCGACAATTAAGGACTTAACCTTGCGAGCCTTTGAACTGAGTTCCGTGTACAACCACTTGTCCTAATGGGACGGACCTAGTTCAAGAGGTTTCTAATATCTTTCCTTTGATACCTCGGGGTGACAGTTACACAAAGGTGTGACTGTTCGGGGGAGCGAACCTGTGCTGCGGCTTGGTACCCATCTAACGGTATGTGCATGTTCTAAGCTTTGGCTCTGTGTGAGGAAGTGTTAGAAAGGCGATCTTGTGAGGTTCATCGTTAAGTGTTAGTCTCTGAAAGACTTTGTTGCAATCAATCACCGTGTGGTGAGCGATCAGATCTGTGGGTAAAGTGTACAACCTCTGCAGAGTGTGTGTGTGAATCTATTGAATAGCCGTGTCATGATGCATCGACATTGCTCATTGATTACTGATCAAGGGTTAGATTTTCAAAGTAAAAATGTGGAATGGGTGGTCAGTGTGCCAAAAAGTCGATGAATGAAATTAGGGTCATGTGCCAAACCCTTGGGAAAGAATTGAGAAATAATATTGGTTTTACTGCTTTTAATCTAATAGGATTACCTGTTTAAAGAAATGCCGCTTTAAGCAAAATAACCAATTAAGCCTTTCCTTTGGACTAAGCCATGCATGTAGTAATAGAACTGCATTGTGCATGACTTGTTGAGTATGTTGTATACTCACCCTTGCATCGACAAAAACCTCAGAAGAAGAAGCTGTGCCAGCTTGGGAGGAAGAGTTCATCGAAGGCCAAGAGGACTAAGGGGTTGAGCCGCACTCAGTAGCCTGTGGTTAAGAAGGGTTCATTGCTTTACTTTTGCTTCCGCTGATAAACTTGTGCTACCTTGATATTTATCGCCCTGCGTGGTGAATTATTGTAAGGTGACCATAAGGTCATGTAACTCGATTATATTATGCTTGAAGTACTTTATTATTTATTTCACTTGTATGATTGTGGTACTTCACTGCTTATCCTGTGTGTACTAGCGTGATCTGGACTAGTACGGAATACACGAGTGTCCGAATCCGTAATTGGCACGCATAACACTATGTCCATAGCCGCGACAAAAGTTGTAAAAAGGAAAAATACTTTGGAATTGTTAAAAAATCCAAATTTAACTCGCAATAAAACCCCATTCCCATGAGTTTTATATTCCCAATTGCCTAGAACAATCACAACATCTAATTTCACACACATTACCACATTCGTGATTCACCGATACAATTCACAATTGATCACAAAGCACATATAGCAAAATACATCAATAATTCACAAATTCAGCTCACAAACCAAAGGAGTACATCACATTCACAATCAACAAGTCTATGTACAACATGACAACTATTCCACCAACAAAAGCAATAACTAACTAAGTCTGCGAACCAGCAAAAGGATCAGCAAACCCCTCGTCGATGAATTGTGGTGTGGCCGATCTTGTGCCACTGGAATCACCTCCCTGCGGAGCATTCGTCGCAGGAGCAGGCACAGCTGAGGTGGACACCTGCAAGATTAGAGGAAAGCAGAATTTTCAAAAACTTTTGTGCATTTGTGTACTTGTATGAATAGTTAGCGAAAACTGGAACAAAATGCATTACCCCTGGCGTCAGCGTCTGCGTGAAGAACGGCGGTGGAGGTGGCATCTGCGGCTGGCCGGAGGGTCCCGCCCCCTGCAACGACTGTGGATATGATATGTTAGCATCTGAAACGTGTAAGTACAACGTAGCTACGTATACAATCTTAATTACCTGCAAATAGTTGAACATCCAGAGGTTCTGACTCTGGAGGGCCTCGTACCGCCTCCTATCCTCCTCTCGCTCCGCTTGCCTCCGCTGCTCGTCTGCCTGCCTCTGCTACTGCAAATCTGTGATCATCTTAGCCTGGGCTTCCAGCTATGCACTGGTGGAAGAGGCGGCCTGCTGTCGACGTGCCCTGACTTGGCCCCTGTACGAGTCGGGTTCCACCACCGAGTCCATGAAGCCGAGCCTGCCGTGACTCCTCCCACCGAACTGGTCGTAGATGAACAAAGGGTCGACCGGCATGGTCAAGGGGTCACAGTCGGCATCGTGCTTCTCCTTCATGGTTGCACTGTATGTATCCTGCAAAACAAATAAGATATGAAGTGGATTAGCTCGACCACAGTTGAAGTAGCTATAGAGTAGCGAAAAGAGAAAGTCACTTACAATCTTCTCTCAAGCAATGGGGCATCGGTGGTTGCATACCATCAGGTCGGACACGGGGCGTGTGTGCCTGCGTCCACACGGTGAACTCATCGAGCTCAAGTCCCGTCTCCGACTCCTGCAGTTCAATTTCAAATGTGAAATGAAAAACTGAATTGACAAGAATGCTAGAGTTGTACTTAGTATACTTACGATATCGCGAGCGACGTGACCCATTCCTCGTCCACCTAGGTAGGTCACACAGATCTCGGGGTTGGCTTCTCGATTCCCCCTGTTCCTCTTGGACCTCTCGATCCACTCCTTCGATGCCCAGATCTTGCAGAGCTCCCTCCAAGCGTGTGGACACTTGTCCATCCAGTCCGGACACCAAGGCAGGTACTCCTTCGCCTCGAGGTACTGCTGCAAGGCATGTGCCCTCGAGATCTTCATCCCCGTGCTCCTGTAGTGCTTCATCACCGCGTCCCGACGGCATAACCTGATGGTGTCCCTGACTATCTTTGCCGCCATTGTGTCGAGCACATGGCGACAAGCATGATAGTCGTCCTGGGATGCGTTAGGGCCAAGCTGATATCTCGCCTGAAACGAAACAAACACGTGAAGCTATAAACACGAAAACATCAATAGAAATGACAACTTACCTAGAACTCGGCTATGCAATGATCCACGACAGTGCCTCCTTGGTCGTCCTCCACGAGCGAGTAGTCGATCCATCTAATCACCGAGCGTCGAGCACCACCCTCGCCCACTCGCCCGGGGTAGAGCTGCTTCAAGATCACCCTAGCAAGTGGCCCGCCTCTGCTTACCCTTGTTGAGGCAAACCAAGCCCTGCATGAAGAATTCATAACAAGTGGTTAGCAAGTTTGTGGTTAGCAATAAAAGACATCGAAAATTTGTAGCACATACCTTCGCTAGAAACAACTATCTCTATCCCGTCAATTTGGATCTGTGGGGCTTTGGCAATTTATTCCGCCCCCGAGTTTTCCCTGGTTCCCGCAGAGCTCGAGGCACCCCCTAACTCGGTACCAACTGACTCCCATGGATCCCAGTCCTCGTCCCCCTCCTTATCCTCCTACTCAAGTGCCTGAGCCCACGAACCCCAACGAAGCTCATCGTCGTCCACCTCCTCCTCCTCCTCCTGGGAGTCAGTGGTAGCCACCACCTCCTCCCCTCCTCGGCTGCCAGTCTTGGGGTGAGCCGCCTCGCCGCCTCCTCACGCCCCCCCAAGACCTTCTTCAATTTTTGGCCAACTTCTTCAACTCCAGCCATCCCGCACAAATTAAATTAAATGACATAAAGTACATTGATATTAATTGAAACGAATAAAATATAAATGTATGTAAAATTAAATGACATAAAGTATATAAAATTAAACCTATAAAATAAAATAGCTTAAAATCTTCAGCTTCATCTTCCTCTTCCTCTTCCTCTGCCTCTTGCCTCTACCCTTTCCTCCTCTTCTTTTCCTTCTACATGAGATGGGTATACCGATCCCAAAATATTATCTAGCCCATCACCAATATCGACGTGCAGCTCTCCTGGTAACTCTTGTTCTTGGAATACCTCCACGTCTGGGTGAGAATCGTAGTCGTCGGGCAATCTACCAGGTGGAAGACATTTATGTACAATCCACCAACTTTTGTAATTCGGGTGGGCGTATGGCGATAGAACACCAAATCGACTTGTGCAGCGAAGTGTAATGAACACGTCGGTTTTTGATATGACTTCTTATGATTGATCTCCACTAGTCCTAGTTTTGGAGTACGCCGCACCCCACTAGTTGGATGGAACCATCTGCAACGAAAGAGCACGAGTGAGAGATCTTTGTTGCCTTCATATGAAATTTCTAAAATATCCTCGATGATCCCATAGTACTCTATGTCTGGACCACCAGAGTCATCGGTGACATAACTCACGACGCCACTGTTCACCGTGGTTGCATTGGGGCGAGCTGACTCAGCCGCTTCGGATCGAAATCGATATCCATGGCAATCATAGCATCCATGGACCTTAATTCTATGGCTGCATCCACGTGACATTTGTCGGAGATCATTGTGCACGATGCAATGTCTTTGACACTGCACAAGCATTCGAAGCAAAATTCATTAAGGAATAAATGCCACACATTTGTAAATTAAGTGAACTTGTATAAGAGGAAGAAGGTTACGTGGTAATGAAACCAGGTTAGAAAGTTTGGACGACCTTGTCCATGACCTCGTAGTTTCAGATTGTCAATTTGTTCGCTCGAAGGTTCACCTGATTCTTCTCACTCTTCTTGAATAAATTGACTACAAGATTTAATATTTATTTCAGACATTTATTTCATAAGTACGTATTTATGACTTATTTCAAACATTTATTGACTTACTCGATGTACACCTTCATTTCATCCATGTTGTACACGTACAACTGAATCAAATTTTTTTCGCTGCATCCAGTCACGTGTGGTGCTTTTGCCGACATTGCATCCGGCTTGGTCATGGAACACCTCCAAGTTGGAAGTACTTCTGCGACGTGCCTTCTTATACCTTGGTTGTGGCACATGGACCTTATTTTTTATCGCAAAGTATTTGTCCGTGAAGTAGGCGATCTCCTGAATCAGCCATGCTTCGGCAATATTGCCTTCGACTCGTGCTTTGTTCTTCACCTTCGCTTTAAGACTTTTCATCATGCGCTCCACAGCATACATCCACCTAAACCTAGCCCCCCCCAACTTTTGCTTCATATGGCGATGAACTAGTAGATGTTGCATGCAATTGAAAACTCGAGGATATAAATCTTCTCGAGCTTTGTCACAAGCACGACAATGTCCTTCTCCAATTCCTCCATCCTCGATCGGATATCTCTTTGCACGAGCTCTCGATAGAAGAAGCTAAGCTCGCCAATGTGATCCATATATCATCGTCAACATATCCACGCCACACGGTTGGAAATGGCGCTCTATGAAGACTTTGTAGTCGTGGGCATTCATCCCATTTAACTTGCATTGCTCTATACTAACGGCATGTCGAAGGTTCGCCGATAACCTTCAGGGAATTTAACCTTTTCCTTAATCCAATCAAGAATCGCTTTATTTGCCCACGTAAGGCAGAATTTTACCCTAGGTTTCCTCCCATTCTCATCGAGGTTCATGTCTAGCCGATCACATATTAGAGCGCAGTCCAGACGTGTTTTCTTGTTATCTTTAGTCTTCTGTGGGATGTCCCAGTTTGTGTTCACGACTGACTCGCACATATTTTTCTGTTGGTGCATCACGTCGATGTTGTGAGGTAGCTTCAGGTCTTTTGCATAAGGAAGGTTGTAGATGCTGCACTTATGAGTCCAATGGTGCTCCTCACCATAGTCTTTCACATACCCGATATCCGCTAGATCGTCATGCCACTCGATGATATCCTACACTTCGAAACGTTCGGGTGGCCCTTCTTTCTGCCTTGCCTTTCTGAAATGCCTTTTTGATTCCTAAATGGGTGCTTCTGCCTGTGAAACAACGATGACAATCGAACCAACAGGACTTACCCCCATTTTTCAGTGTGAAAGCATCAGTGTTACGCAGGCATATAGGGCATGACAACTTTCCATACGTGCTCCACCCCGAGAACATGCCATACGCCGAAAAATTGTGTATTGACCACAGGTATGCGGCACGCATCCTAAAGTTCTTCCCCTTGTAGCTATCATGTGTCAAGACTCCTTTAGTCCACAGGTTAGTCAGCTCTTCTACTAGAGGTTGCATGAATAGATCTATGTTTTTTCCAGGAGACTTAGGCCCAGGTATTATAACAGAAAGAAACATGTACTCTTCTTTTAAGCAGAGTTGAGGCGGCAGGTTGTACGGGATTGCGAACACCGGCCAGCACGAGTACGGGTGCGCAATCATATTGAATGGCATGAACCCGTCGGTCAAGAGGCCTATACGCACATTCCTAGGCTTCGCGCAAATTGAGTGTTGGTCAAAGTGCCTCCAAGCTTCGCATCGATGGATGAATCATCACGCCTCCTTTCTCGCTTGCCCTCTTTGTGCCACCTCATGTGTCTCGCCGTGGCCTTGGACATGTCTGAGACATCGAGACGTTAGTGATCGAAAGAAACGGAATGTTTTCGGGCCACCGCTGCTCTGTCTCATTCCACGCTCTGTACATTTAACTTCCTCTTACCGACTCTCATTACAATGCTTACAAAGTGAGTCGGCCCGTAATCGGTCTTCCAATAAAGCATGCAAAACTTTGGGCAATAGTCTATCCTCTCGCACGGCATGCCTAACACGCTGAAAAAGCTTCTTTGACTCGTAAGATTCGAGTCATATTGTGTCCACTCGGAAGGAGGCTATCCAGCAGTTTGCAAAGGTCGTTGAAGCAATTGGCTGACAGGTTGTACTTGATCTTCACCGCCATTAGACGCGACACTGCCGAGAGTACAGTCACATCGGTATGCTCATGTAGCGGCAATTTGGCAGAATCAAGGAGCTTCTTGAATTGTTGGCAAGTGGCTCGGACTCTTCCTCGGGGGAGATATCGTAAGCCCGAGCCACATCATCTGTGAGCTCTTCTAATCTATCAACTTTGACTTCATCGTAGCCCTCATCAAAATCCACAGGGCCACACCGGCGCCGGACGCTTCCTCTCGCCATGAGCTACCCATACAAATTAATTTGGTTTGAAGCCATGCCTACATAGGTGATGGCTAATATTCTTCTTGGTCCTCTTCTCGGTGTTCGAGCACGCAGCACAAGGACACCACATGACCGTTGCATTAGGGTCGGGGAATCTTCGGAAAGCATCATCCACGAATGGTCTAGCCTTCTCGATCCACTCGTCCGTGTGTCTCCCAGACTTCATCCAACCATCGTACATCCACCGCCAATCTTCCATCCAAAGATCGCCACTATATAACGCCAATGCATGCATCCAAATTTCAGATTTAGACAGTTTAAGCCTTGCTAAATAGGAGGCTTACCCACCCATCGATGTGGGCTTAAAATCTGTGGTCGTGGCACGAGGGTGCTCGGTCGGAATTCAGCAAGATAACCCGTTGTTCTTCAAGTGCAACGACGAGTACGACGTACCACTTATGTTATGCACTAGGAGAACGACAAGGAAATACCGCCGAATCCCAACTCAGACACCCTCATGTCAAGACCATCAGACTCAAGCACACATCCGTGGGTTGTCCAAAACGTGACAGCTCGAGAGCGAACACTTTTCGTAATGGAACCCAACGAATCACCGTCTCGAGCTCCTCACGAAAATATGCGGCGCCCGACGGGTTTAACTCGCCTCGGTTGACGCTACAAATGCAATTCTAATAAAATTACTATATGTTGTGATTTGCAAGCAATATACACTATAATCTATACACACACAAGGCGGAATTAGCATGCATCCCTATGGAGAGCAACTTGATGCATTAATTAAGTAGTTAATTTCTACGACTATAATCTATACACACACAAGGCCGAATTAGCATGCATCCCTATGGAGAGCAACTTGATGTACGAGTGTAAACTTCTACGATTATTGAATAGTAACTAACGACTGAGAGATGGATACAGATGACATCACAAAGCTAGAATAATCACATGCATGATAACCAATGACAAGCCGAGACCACGATCATATCTTCTTCTCCGTTCGCTATTTTTTCTTTTTTGACGAGGAACAGTCGTTAGCTATTTTATTCATTCACATTGTACTAAAAGGAAATAGAATAATTCTTGGCACCTTTTTCTTCAGAGACCGGATGGCTTGATGGGCAATAGAGAGGAGAGATGATGATACAATGAGAAGTTACTTGTACCGGTTTGTAATGCATATGAATAAATAGCAAGAGTTGTTATTGCACAATGGATCAAATAGCAATAACATAAGCAAAGGAAATCCCAAAACTTCAATCACCGTGCCATTCTTAAGACTTGAGTGTTTACTCATCGCAATCCCAATACACAATCCTTTAAGTCTTAAACCACTTCATCACGAAAGAGGCATGACCTAATTATCTATGCACTCTTTTAGCAAATCAAGATACATATTCACTAGACTCTATTACTCGGGTAGGCATAAACATCACTATAAAATTTGTCATGTCAAGAGCAAACATATGTAAATACCCATGTGTGTGTGTGTATGCACACAAAAACTTGGCAATGCATTGATTCTTACATTCACAAGCTCAGCACTTAATCTTGTACACTTAAATCACTGGGTCACATAACACAAGCATGTGTAAATAATTGGCCAAGTCAGATGAAGCACATACACATTTATTTCTCGTTGAAACAAAGCACGCTTGCATATTAGGGCCAAATCTTTATGTCATAAACATGATTATTCAAGATACCAAAGGTCAGCACGTAAATGAAATTCCTAGAGCTTGTATCATTTAATCACAAAAAATACACATACACATAGTGAAACTTCTTTATAGTAAGTCTACATTTCATCCCAATAGGAATCACACATAGGTAAGCCTCCAATGATCACAATAGAGAAATAGCAGACACCACCAACACAATCAATCTTTGAACCATACACATCTTAATAACAAAAGTTGAACATAAAGCATCGCTAAACTACTAACACAAATTATCGTCATGCAATTTAGAACTAGTAGGATAGCCCTCGCATCTGCATTCTTGTACCAAAGATTACCTTAACCGGAGATGGCGACTAGGAGGATGAGGGCGGGACCGACGGCGTGGATGAGCTCGTGGAAAGCCGGGGCAACATCGTCGGCGTGGACGACCTCCCACTGGCCGGAGGCGGAGCGTCGGCGCTGGAGGCGCGGGCGGCGGAGGCGGAGGAGCGGCGCGGGGCGTCTGTGGCGCGAGGCGGCGGCAGCCTGGCGGCGGCGCCCGAGAGGCAGCGCTGAGGCGGCGGCAGATGGCACGGCGGCGTGGGAGGCGCGGGCGGCGAGGCGTCTGGCGGCGTGGAGACGGTGGCAGCATGGCCAAGGCGGCCCGAGAGGCGACGGAGGTGGTGGAGGCGGCGGAGGCGAGAGCGGCCGGCGGCGGCGGCAAGGCGGGTGCTAAGTCCTCTGGGACTTAGCGCCGCGGGCCAGCCGTTTTGTTAAATGAAATACCTGTGTCGTCGGCCATCTTAGGACCGCCGACACTAAGTCAGCCCAACGTAGCAGTAGGTGGTCCCACCGGCAGAGAAACATGATCTATGTCTAGGGGTGGGTATTCGGTTTTTTCGGTTTAATCGGTTCGGTTTTTTCGGTTTTAAAATAATTCGGTTTTTGAAAATTAGGAACCGAATTTCTTGGACAAAAATAAAAAACCGAACCGAATTAACCGAAATATTTCGGTTCGGTTAATTCGATTTTTCGGTTAACCGAAATATGAATAACGCTAGGTAGGTTAGATTTAGTCCTTCTCATATTGCGACATAGAGTATGGATAAACCCACACAATATTCATATGTCATTACAATATAAGCATAATAGAACATATGAATATACTAAACATATGCATAAAAAAATAGCCCTTTTTAGAGGAATCAAATAGCTTATTTTAAGCCAAACTTCAATTTTGAGAAGAGAAAGCTACAAGATTGATTGTTTGAGCTTGAAGTACTTGTGGAATATTGGAAACATGTGTAATTCTTACTTCACAAGCAAAACTCAATTAAGTGCATTATTTAGATCAATATAGATCAAAATTTGAATTTTAAGAAAGTTAAAAGAATAAGACATTGTCCAAAAGCGTTTTGACTTTATTACAAAATAAGGAGAGTTTATTTATATAAATATATTTGAGAGATGAGATTTACATATTTATGTTTTGAAAATGAAAGGATTTCAAAAAGAATTTTGCAAAAGCTTTAAGATACCATACCTTTTAACTAATTTGACTTAATTAAGTCTATAGGCTTTATCTTGAAACAATAGTAGCACTTATTTGATATTTTTATATTTTTGGGATGTAGTATACACATGAATTATATAATACTCCCCCTTAATGTGCTGCTCATCAAAATGATTAGAAATTCGAATAAGAGCAAATAACACCAAATGAAAGATCAACCATTGTGCAAAACTTCAAGCAACATTAGAGATATCTATGATATTTAATTCATTCCTCAATTTGCAAAAGTGGGCTTCATCTAAAGGCTGGGTGAGGATATCCGCTAATTGATCTTCGGTTCTTATACGGCTAATGACTATATCACCTTTGCTCACATGATCCCTCAAGAAATGATGGCGGATATCTATATGCTTAATTCTTGAGTGTTGGAAAAGGTTGTTGTTATTTTGACTGCACTTTAATTATCACATAAAAGAGGTACACTTTTAAAATTAATTCTATAATCTATCAAAGTTTGCCTTATCTATAGTAATTGAGCGCAACAACTACCGATGGATATATATTCGGCTTCGGCGGCAAATAGGGCAACGAAATTTTGTATCCTGAAAAATCAAGAAATAAGGGATCTACCTAGGAATTGACAACTTCCAGAGGTGCTCTTTCTATCCACTTTGCAACCCGCATAATCCGAATCTGAATATCCAAATAAATCAAACTTAGCACCTTTAGAATACCATGAGCCTATATTTAAGGAATGCTTTAAATATTTTAGAATTCTTTTAATGGCCATAAAATGGCACTCTTTAGGTGAAACTTGAAAACATGTATACATGCAAATGCTAAACATGATATCGGGCCTAGATGCGGTAAGATAAAATAAGCTACCAATCATGAAACGATAAAGTTTTAAATCTACCGGTTTATCTCTCTCATTGAGGTCTAGATGCCCATTGGATGCCATAGGAGTCTCAATGAACTTTGTGTCTTCCATGCCAAACCTCTTGAGTAAATCTTTCATGTACTTAGTTTGGCTCACAAAAATCCCATCATTGAGTTGTTTGATTTGAAGTCTAAGAAAGTAGCTCAACTCCCCTATCATACATATCTCAAATTCCCTAGACATCATATTACAAAATTCGTTGCAAAAAATCTTAATTAGTGGAACCAAAAATGATATCATCAACATAAATTTGGCATATGAAGAATTTTTCATCTATTATTTTAGTAAAGAGTGTTGTATTAACCTTCCCAATTTTGAATCCTTTTGAAAGTAGGAAGTTATAAACATGATTTGGATTTTTAGGATTCTTGAAACCAGGAAGTTGTTCAATAAATACCAATTCGGACATTTGCCTATTTAAAAATGCACTCTTCACATCCATTTGAAATAACTTAACATGAAAACAAGATGCAAGTACAAGCAAGATACGAATGGCTTCTAATCTAGCCACAAGTGCAAAGATTTCACCAAATCTATGATTTGTGTGAAACCTTATACCACCAATCTTACTTTGTTTCTTACCACAATACCGTTCGCATCTTGTTTATTTCAAAACATCCATTTTGTACTAATGATGTTGTGATCCTTGAGTCTTTCAACTAAAGTCTACACATTATTTCGAGTTTCTCGTACATAGAGTTCACCTAATCCGGATCATCTAAAGCTTCATCTATATGAGAGGGTTCAAAAGAAGAGACAAAAGAGTAATGTTCATAAAATAAAGCGATACGAGATTGAGTTAGAACACACTTACTAACGTCATCCAATATTTGATCTATTGGATGATCGTTTGAGATTGCATGATGAATTTTTAGTGTTAGAGCTTGAAGTTGTTGATCATCCTCCTTTTCTTCCACCACAATTGGTTGAGCTTGACTTAGCATTGCAGAAGTAGACGGCTCAACTTGAGTGGATGTGGGTTCATTTTCTTGGTCCTCCTTTGGCTTGATATCTCCAAGTGCCATATTCATCATCACTTGTCTCAAGCCTTCATCACTTACATCATCTAAATTTTATTACTCTTCTTGAGAGCCATTAGTCTCATCAAATTTAACATCACATGTTTCTTATAACATTCCATTTTTGAGCCCTTTTTAAAATTTTCGTGAAATTAAATTTGAGCTCTCAAGTGCAAGCAAATAATTTGAATCAAAATTTTAAGTTGAAATGAGTTTAAAATAATTTATCTGGGTTTCAAATGCTTTAAAGTATTTTTGAGAATTTTTTGGGATTTTTCTTAATTTATTTTCTATTTATTTAAGCTTTTCTTAATTTTTTGGAATTTTCTTAAAAGAGAAATCTTTTTCTTTCTCTTTTTCCCGCGCGGACTGTTTTCCTTCTACCAGCCCATTTTCCTTCTCCGCTCGGCCCGTTTTTCCTCAGCCCAACTGCCTTCTTTCTTTCCCCACTCTGCCTAGCCGTTGCTCAGCCCACTTCCCTTTTTCCCAAACCCGTGCCCCATTTTTTGGCCCGCCTCGTTCCTCTCTCGACCCAGCTTGCACGGCTCATCCCTGTGCTATGCCCGCAGACGACTGCCCTCCTTGTCGTGGTAGCACCTTCGCTCAAATTAATCACACCGCCACCGAATCCCGCACTACCACCAGTGATTTTCTCACCGATCGTTCCATATCCAGGCCGAAATCCTCAGGAATCCGCATCTATTTAAGCTGCCGCTCTTCCCTTTCTCATTTCCCAAGCTCAACCCTAGCATCGCCGTGCCCATGAGTTTCTTCGTCGCCATTTGCCCTCGCCGGTGAGCCTCCACTGTCGGTTTTGGTCACGTCAGGTTCCCCGTGTCACTCACTTCCTTTCGCCCTAAGTCCCGTGCCGATCCATCGTGTTTTTTAGCGCAGTTGAAGCCGTCTTCTCTGGCTCCGGTGACATCGTGCCGTCATCGTGTCAATGCCACCCCGTGTAGCCCGTGCCTCGCTGGCGCCGCGTTAGCGCTACGTGCCGCCCTCGTCTACACCACCTCAGCACCGCGCCTCTTTGTGGCCCGCCGTGTCAGCACCGCCTCGGCTCCGCGCAGACCGCCCACATCCCCACAAGTGGCATCCGTGTCGATGCCGCGTCGCCACATCACCCTAGCTCGCAAGCGTGGCTTCCACTTCAGCCAGTCTACCACATCACCAGAATCCTTCTCGGTGGATGCCGTCCACCGTGAGCCATGTTGCCAACATGTGGGCCCCACGTGCCGGTGAAATTCCAAATCCTTTTTCTGATTTTTTAGAAATTCCAAAAATTCCAGCCAATCAGATTGCGCCACGTCACCCCCTTTTCTTTTTCTTTGATTTTCTGATCCGAGGAACTTATAGGAGCCCGTTCTCCTTCGTTCGAGCTTCGATTCTAGTGGTTCAAGTTTCTAAATTCATGATATACCTTCCAATACTATTCTTTTCAATTTTTAAATTTTTTTTGAATTTATTTTATTTATTTGTTCTCGTTTCACATGTAGACGACGTAGTCGAAGCTCAGTCAAACTAGCATTCAGAGGTAGAACCAGCAGGAGGCAGTGAAGGCAAGTCTTCCTTGAACATGTTGATCCTAAATTTTATAAAATACTTTTGTTGTTTTAAATTATGCATGCTTACTTTTATGCAATGTACATTAAACGTGGTCTTAAAGATTTAGTTAAATTCCAGTTTGTTATACCCTCATTGACATTAATCATGACTAACATTTGTCACCTTAGAAGACGCTAGCTATTTTATTTCATGATAGCCAATTGTGTAGCATGGGACGGTAGAATTGCTTAGTCTAGTTTAAATATTTCGGTATTATGCCACTATGGGAATCATTTCAAACATTGTTTAAACTTATTTGTGAAGTTGAGGCAAGTGGTATTGCTATTGTTATTTAAATGAAATAAAGTGGAAATAGTTTAGATCGGAGTAGATGGATGTTTGGTGGATGCTAGATGCACAAAACCTTCAAAGTGAATGTTCTATCCTAGTCAATTAAGGAACGAAGCATGTGCTATTTTGAACCGAGCACTACCGTACAACCACAAGTCTATATGGGTACGACCTGGCTAATTAATTTATGCATCTCGTTATTGGCTTCGCTATTCGGTAGAATGTGGGAGTTGAATGGAGACAGTTTTTCCCACATGGCGCAAGAGGGGGCTTCTGACTGGGTGAATGTAACCCTTCAGCGATGAAACCTTAGCGGGCGAGGTTAATGTAATACTGCGGATCGTTTTTCCAGGGTTTCTTGGCTAGAATTGTTTTGTTTCCTTAAATTCAAGGATTTATTCGGAAGGGTGTTTTCTTCAAGCCGTATATTTTCTATGGCAAGTTTCACTCTCAGAGATTTTGGTTTCATCAAGGAGTTTAGTGGTTTCCTCGACCATGGGTATACCATACAGTGCATATGAACTTTGTTAGGATGATAGCATTTGTGCTGAGAGCCTGAGATGACTTGTTAAAAATGTCGCCATCCTGTAAATGCATGTCTATGTGTGCAATATAAATATCCCAATGTTTATAGTTTGAACTATGGCCAGTTTATTGCAAAGATCCATGGTAGCAAACTAGCACCTATGCACTGTAGGATCAATAAGTTAATATTCTGTAGTGTAGGTGTACATAAAAGCCACCAACAGCACAAAAGGGGGAGCCGGCCTCTTCTTTTTCCCAAGCCCAGCCGACTCCCTCCCCTTCCCTTCTATGATTCGAGTACTTCCCAGGGCGAGCCCACCCCTCCAGCTGACCGGCCTTCCCTGGCACTTGCTGCCCTTTTGGCCGGTGCTCCTCCAGCTGAGCTGCTCCCCTACCAGCAGCAGCTGGCCTCAGCAGCAAGGAGCAGCGACTGCAGCCACAGACGCCTCCCTCCTGTCGGCCATCCTTGGTGTCTCCTCCGTGCACCTCCGGCCAGCCTCCGACCCCGCTCTGGCTTCTCTCCGGCGACCTCTCCTCCGGCCAGCACCTCCCCCATCTCCCTTCTTCCTCCATGGATATGCTTGGAGGTATGTTAGCTTGGGCTTGCTCTGTGCATGCATGGTGTTTGTGCTAATGCCTAGCTAGGGTTTGGGTGTTGTTGGGTGGCTGGATTAGGGTTCTTGCCATGAAGTTTTATTAGTTGATTTGTTGTGTATAGAATGGATTAGAGGTGGAACCCTAGAAGCTGTACAGTTTTGATTTTCGAGAAGATTCGTGTGCTCTGTTGTAGCGCGAAATTGAAAATTCTGCAAGCATTTCCTGGGGGTCTGGATATTGTGAAAGTTGTATATAATCGAATTACCTTTCAATAGAGACCAAAATCACTAAATTTTGTTCAGCCGTTTGAAAGTTATGGCTATTTTACCGAGTGCTGTCCAGTTCATGTCGCGATTGGTACAGTCTGTGTTCATCTTCGATCTGGGATCTGTGAATGCATTGGCTGAGTGAATGGTTGTGATATATGTGTAGTTTGTCTCCTCGCGGTCATTACGAGCACAAGAACTCGAAAATCCAATAAACCAATCAAAAGTTACGCTATTTAGAATTATAGGTGCTGAAATTTGAAAACTGCAGCATGCTCCATTTTCCAGTTGGAATTTAATGTTGATTTGGAGGCCCTTGGGGTATCTCCCGCATGTTTGGCTTTGAGATAGCTGGAGGTCATCCTCTTATGGTTAATAAGGAGCTGAGTTCACTCCATTTAGTTAAGTGAATCAAAAGTTTGGCTCGTTGGAAGGCTGCTATCCCCGTTGATCAGATTTTCCGTTTTCAGGGTTTAGGAGTGGGTCGGAGAATCGAAGTCGTTATAAATCTTGTGTTTGTTTTGTTGGTATGTTTTGAGTAGATTGTTTACTTGCAGGTGTTGGAACCCCAAGGGTGGCATCAATCTTCTCACCACACTGTTTCAAGAGGTTGAAGGCAAGTGCATTGTATCGGTTGTGGCTCAGGTGGCTACTAGGTTTTTACAACAATACAGTTATCCATGTGTTGCTTTAATATTGTCATGTTGATTTTTCATGCGATATTATGAATGATAATGGTTAAATGGTTATGCCATTATTTAAAACGAGTCTATATGCAAGTGTAACCCGTATCTCTCCTATATGGTATCTAATTGTTTGCTTGTGTTATGTATGTGCTTACACTTTGGTTGCATTTGTGTTCATAAGCACGTCTAGTAGGGTAATTACATTTTTATGACAAGGTTAAGTAATCTGATGCAAGTGCATCGTTGATTGAAATGATTTGTGTCGAAAGTTGAATGTCATGATATCTTGCGATTATGAAGAGCTATCGTTTGAGATATCATCCTATTATCACTAGTATGATAGGATAATGTGAATAATGAGGTGATGAGGTTTGATTAATAAGAATGGATGATTTGGCGATCATGAAAATGGATTATGACTTTAACGGGAGTATTACTGATAATTGTGACCATGTAGATATGAGTGTCGAGAATGTGAAAATGAATGTTGAGAATATGAATATGAGAGTTGAGAATATGAATATGAATGTTGAGAATATGAATTTGAGTATTGAGAATATGGATATGAATGTGAGGAATGGCATTTGCATATGTGCATTCATGAAAAATGCATTGAGCCAGGGCGGTGAGAAAGTCATACGGAATGTATGACTAATCCGGTGTGCTCGGAGTTCCTACCCCGTAGTCCCATCCACTGGCGTGGATGAGAGCGGTGTTAAGCGTAGGACCCGCTACTGGGTAGCGGGCAAGTCCTGCTTCGGTAGGCCCCTTCCACGGGATGGATGGGTTTGAGGGCACGCATCGACGGGTGGTGCCCGGCCATACCGGTATGTGCTAAAGAAGAGATGTTATGTGAATGAAAGCATGGTTGTGTTGCAATATATAGCATTTCATCTATGCATGAGATGTTATGTGAATGAAAGCATGGTTGTGTTGCAATATATAGCATTGCATTTATGCACGAGATGTTATGTGAATGAAAGCATGGTTGTGTTGCAATATATAGCATTTCATCTATGCATGAGATGTTATGTGAATGAAAGTATGGTTGTGTTGCAATATATAGCATTGCATTTATACACGAGATGTTATGTGAATGAAAGCATGGTTGTGTTGCAATATATAGCATTGCATTTATGCACGAGATGTTATGTGAATGAAAGCGTTGTGTTGCAATACATAGCATTTCATCTATGCACGAGATGTTATGTGAATGAAAGCATGGTTGTGTTGCAATATATAGCATTGCATTTCACTGCGTTGAAATTGATAACTATTGGTTTATGGGAATGGAAGTGACAGGTTGAGGACTGAGTCATGGACTCATCCAGAAATGATTAACGAGACATGAGTAATGTTTACTTACATTTTTTTATTGGTTATGGTAAATGGAGGTAGGTACTGCTTCTTGTACTTGATGATTTCATTTAAGTATTGGCTATACTAAATTCTAAAGTAAATGTAACCCAATTGAATGTATTACGTTTCTTTATTGTTGCACTTTGCTGAGTCTTGGACTCACGCTTGTTTGCTTCCTATTTTAGGTACCTTGAAGCTGATCCGTCTGGTTGGGAGTAGTATCACGTGCACGACTTCGGTCTCCAGCAATTTATTTAACCAATTCAATTGATTTTGGATGTAATTAATGGGGTTGTATTATGTTGTTCGTCATGTTGGAATTTATTAACTTCTGTTGGATGTGTGATTGGTTAATTAAGGACCTGCTAGAATGATATTATAACTGCATCTATTTTCTGTCTGCTGAGTGGATGTCCTACTTTCTAGAGAGGTCATGCCGAAATTTTGTAAGTTTCAGTGGCTTAGTTTCTAAGCCGGTCTTAAGTGTTTAGAGGGTTGGTAGCATCCGTGGCGTGTGTGGGCTCCGGGGTGTTACAGTTAATAGCTAGATTATGCATTGTAAAGGCCTTGTCATAATCTCTCTGCCGACACACCAAAAAAGTGTGTTAATTGCATGGCAACAAGAGTCGTCGATCATATCTTGTGGGTAAAGTTGTATACACTCTACAGAGTTAAAACTACTTAAGTAGCCATGCATTATTGTAGATTTTATGGTTTTGTTTTAAATAAAATGATGGGTTGGGAATCCGTGAGTGGATGGAACTCTCAGGTTGTGGTTTGGCGGTTGGAGCCAGTCAGGTGGTTGGAATCTATTTAGTTGTTATATCAAATTCAATTATTATTCAATTATATCCTAGTCAAATGATGCTTTGTGAAATTACTATTGGTATTTAAAGTTAAACTTTGCTTTATGCTAAAAGAGCCATTATATTTCCAAGTCTTGCATATAGTTATCATGCATTATATTTCCAAGTCTTGCTAAGTACATTTTGTGCTCACCCTTTCAACATCCCAACTTTCCATAGGGTAGTTCGCAAAAACTGAAGGTGACTACGAGTTCTATGCTTGTGGTTATGATGAAGGCGGTCCGGATTACAAGGACGCGAACCCCAATTGATTGCCTGTGGGCAAATGGATGGGCTTATTCTGCTACTGTTATCTCATTTTCGCTGTTTCTTTATTGGACTCAAGCCATGAGGCTGCTTATTTGTAATAATTGGCCATAAGACTAATATCTTTATGCTTAATTAATATTATTTGATTTGTGATATGATTGTATTATCATCACTGTTTCCACTGTGTGTGTTTACTTTTCCTGGACTAACACATTTATACACAGAGGGTTCGGATTTTGGAAATCCAGTTCCGACATTTCTTCAACTAAACTCTTGGTTTGGTTGAAGACACGGTAAATCTTACTATTTGAAGAATAACCAAGTGAGAATCCAACATCACATCGACTTTGAATTTTAAGGGTTGAATACCTTTTTTCAAAATATAACACTTGTAAACAAAAATACGAAAATAAGAGATAATCCGTCCTCTTCTAATGAGAAGCTCATAACAAGTCTTTTTCAAAAGACGATGCAAATAAAGATGATTCGTTACATGGAAAATGATATTGATAGCTTTTGCCCAAAAATTATCAGAAGTACCATAGTCATCAAGCATTGTTCTTGCCATTTCAATTAGTATTTGATTTTTCCTTTCTATAACTCCATTTTTCTCTGGAGGGTAGGTAGTGAAAAGCTTATGCTTTATTCCAAGTTCATCACAATAATTTTTTATTCTTGTATTTTTTAACTCGGAACCATTATCACTATAGATTTTATTTATTTTGAAATTAAATTCATTTCTAGCCTTTTTTTCAAAACTTTTAAAAATACCGGATGCTTCGGATTTATCATCTAAGAAGAAAACCCAAGTATGGGCCTGTTTGGTACGGCTCCAGCTCCATCAGATCCGTGGATCTGGTGGAGCTGGGTTTTCCTAGCTCCACAGATCCGTGAAGCTGGAGCTGTGAGTACATTAAGAATGTTTAGATGGATTATCTTGTTTATATTTTAGGCCAAAAATATAAACTTAATTTACTTTATTTTAGCCTACAAGTTTCAGATCTCAGGAGAAGCTGGGATCTGAAGCTCTACCAAACAGGCCCTATATCTCTAAACAATAAGAATTATCCCCGATACTTTTATAGGTTATTGGGCCAAACAAATCTATATGTAAGAGCTCAAATGGCCTATATATGTGGACATGTTACTCTTGGAAAGATGAGAACTAGCAACTTATTGGCTTAGCAAGCACTATATAATTTATTTTTCTCAAACTTTACATCTTTCAAGCCCACAACTAAATCATGTTTGAAAAGCTTTTTGAGTTAAATCATCCCAACATGTGCTAACCTTTTATGCCATATCCAACCCAAGGAGGTTTTCGCAATTAAAAATGTTTGAGGACATGATTCATTTGAGGTGCAGTCAAATAAATAAAGATTTCCAAATCTAAAACCTTTAAACACCAAGAAGTTGTCATTTTCTTTAGAGATTACAACACCATCTTTAGAAAAAGTGCAACTAAGACCAAGATTACAAATTTGAGCAACGGACAGTAAATTAAAATTTAATGTTTCAACTAATGAGACATTTGAAATGGAAAGATTGTTAGAGATAGCAATTTTACCCAATTCTATTACTTTTCCCTTACTATTGTCACCAAATGTGATCTTGTTATGTTGACCAGTCCCAAATTGAAATGTGGCGAACATCTTCCAGTCTCCGGTCATGTGTTGAGTGCAACCACTATCTAACACCCAATGCCGTCCACCGGTTTTATAGTTCACCTACAAAAGAAAATAAAACCTTTCTAGGTACCCAAATTTGTTTGGGACCTTGAAGGTTAGTCACTAAGGCTTTGGCACCCAAATGGCATTCTTTTTATGATCAAATATAAGAGTGCCAACAAATTTAGCAATAACTCTACCATTGCTAGATTTCTAAGAACATAGCATAAGTCATAAATATTATTCTTAGGAGTTTTACCTAATGGACAGTCATTTGCTATATGTCCCACATAGTGACACTTGTAGCAAAGCTTTCCATTAGACCCCACAAACCTTAGAGCTTTGTTTCTCATCTTCTTACCCTTCTTGAGAATGAACCCAAGTCCTTCCTTATTATAGGAGCATTGTTGATCGTTCAATATAGCTTGCTCACTTGCTCTTTGAGCTCATTGTTCACAACAATTACAACAATTAAATTGTTGTTATCATGGAAATTGAGCTAGAAGACATATCTAGAAGATCATCACATGAAGTTGATACACTAGACTTAGATATATAATAAGAACCATTATCTATTCTAGACATGTCATCAAAGATATTGCAAGAAACTCCTACATCACTTTGGGATTTTGAATAATCCTTGAGAAGGAAAGTCTCATGAGTTTCCTTTAACTCTTCGTAAGAATTCTTGAGTGAAAGATATTCCTTCTCAAGGCCTTATGCTTGGACTTCTCCTTGTTAAGGTACTAATTCAAGTCTTCAAGCATGTCCATAAGCTTATCGTAAGATGGCTCATCATCATCATTAGTTTTTACCTTGCGATCTCCTTTTGCCATGAGATAAAGAGGAGTGACGAATGGTGATGTAGCCTCCTTGATGGCAACTCCGGCGGGTCCCTTCTTCTCAGAAGGAGTGTCATCATCGGATGAGTCAGAGTCTGAATACTCTTCTTCGGAATTCCACTATCCAATGTAAGCCTCACCCTTGCCATACTTGTGAAGCTTCTTGAAGAACTTCTTGCCTTGGAATGACTTATTCTTCTTGGGTGACTTGGCCTTGTCATCCTTCTTCTTGGGACAATAGGAGACGATGTGCCCTTTCTCATCACACTCATAGCACCAAATGTTGATGTAGCGGTTACTGCTAGAGTGTTGTCCCTTCTTAAATTTATGAGGGGTGCTTGAGCTTGAGCGTCTCTTCGTAAACCTCCTCATTCTCTTCATGAGGAGAGTCATATTCTCCTCGGTGTCTTCTTCAGAGTCATCAAGCACTTCATCGCTTGACTCCGCCTTTGCCTTAAAAGCAATGTTGTCCTTCTTTTAAAAACTTCGCTCTAAGAGCTCCTCCTTATCCTTCTTGTAGAGTTCATTAGTAATGAGGTTCTCGAGGAGTCCGGTTGGTGTCATCCTTAGCAACTTGAGAGAGTTAAGGAATAATGTCACCAATATCTCATATTTGTCTGGTAGAGCATAAATTGTCTAGGTTTTACTAAGTGCACCAACAAACTATGTCTAAGTGAATTGACAATCCTAGATACAAAATCAATTGATAAGAAAACTAGGAATGTAAATTGAGCAATTTAAATACAAGTGATCAAACCACAAAGAGAGGGACACAAATTTTTATCCCGTGGTCTCAGAGACTTGTCGGTCTCCTCTAATCCATGTTGAGGTAACTTGACCAACTCAAGCCGACTCCTTGCGCAAATGAGCCTTCCTCGATCATTATTGGTAGCGCTTTCCCTCTTCGAGTAGGCGAGCTCCGACCTTCACAAACCACCAGGCCTTCTCACAAACTTCTTTGAGAAGATCACCAGTTCTGACACCTCCAAATAGTCTAGAAGGAGGCAACCTCCAAGAGTAATAGATTTAACGCTTGCTTAAGATTGATCAAGTGTCTAAATGGCTCAAACTTTAAATGCACACTTGAATGCTCCTAACTCACTCAAAATGTCAATTTAATGCACAACAAAAGAGAGGAGACTTGCTAGAGATCACAAGGTATTCAATGAGTGTCCAAGAGAAGCTCTAGATTCAGGTGTGGGGATATTTATAGCCTCCACCAACAATTCCACCGTTAGAGACAAAATCCATAAAAATCAGCAAACCCGATACTGCTGCCCATGTAGAACTGGTAGTACCGGCCTCCAACTCAACGATTTGAACAACGCATTAAATGCACTAAATGTAGCCATTGCTACAGAGAGCGAGTGCTACTGACCATATAGATCCGGTAGCTCCAGCCTCAAGTTCAACAAGACTGCCAATTTTAGTGCTGTTCTAGAAAAAACATACAGCCATTTGGAGCCGATACTACCGCACCTGCGGTACTACCACTTCCACATGGGCAGTAGCACCGGCCAGTGGAAAATAGCCTTCTCTGGAAAAAAAACATACAGCCATTTGGGCCAGTACTACGTACTAGCGGTAGTACTACTCCCATATGGACGGTAGCACGAGCCAGGCAGAATCCAGAAAAATAGCGCTCTGTGAAAAACATACCAGCCATTGACCTGGTGCTACCGACCTTGCTGTAGCACCGCTCACACATGGTCGGTAGCACCGGCCTTGATAGCTTTTCTTTAGATTTTTTAAAATGACTCAATGAAAAACATCTACGACTTAGTATGAGTATGATTTGAACCATGAAACTTTATCCACATTAAGCTACTAGCCAAGATCCCCCTTAATAGTACGGCACCTAATCTAGTAACCCAATCTTTTCTCCAAAGCACCAAAATTAGCAAAAGCTATGAAAAGGTCCTTAAATTTTATACCTTGGCAAATGAGCTTGATGCTTTGATTTTCTTTCAACCTCATTTCCTTGGTTCATTACATGCCATGTCCAAGACCAATCTATTTTCATAGTCTCAACAAAAATGTTAGTCCTTTAATCACGATTGTCATTAATTATCAAAACCAAAATGAATTAAGGGCCTAGATGCTTCAACCGTTCCACCAAAGACTTAGCCCATCAGCCTGTGTAGTCTTGATCATCCGATCCTAAAGCATGTGCAATTAGGATGCTAGGTTGGTTTGGAAACCCTAGCATGATCGTGTCCGTTGGATGTGTTTGCGTGTCTAGCCGAAATTGCACCACATCACAGTGGTCATGACCTCTGTACTGCCACGTGGGTGGTCAAGATGGCTCCTCATCACAACTGCCTTCAAATTCATCAAGGTCTCCAACCCAAGCACGCCTTCTAAGGGCCTTAAAAGCAATGTTAAGCCCCATATCATGATCCCCATCTCTCACCACTTGATTTGCCCTAGGTCTTGATGCCTGCACTACCGTGGTTCAAGCTTAGGAGCTCATCAAAATCATTGGCCATGCCACCATTGTTCTTCATGAGATTCCATCGTCGTTGAGCCGTATCCACCACGGTTGAGCTTAGATCTAGGTTGGTTGCGCTGTGCCACTTCGAGTCCATGAGGTTTGTGCTAAGTTTTGCTACCATTTGCTAGATCATTCATTGTCTTCCTCGGGTCCAGCGGAAGCACCGCCATTCGACCTCGCCAGTAGGAGCTCAAAGGTTGTGTCGACGTGGACGCCTCGTGTCAGCCGTGTGGGTGCTATGCGGAAGCTATGTCAGCCGAGTTGCTGGGTTGGCAAGCTGATGTGTCGTTAGTTTGGTGTCTCATCAATTAGGCCATGTCTGCAAAGGGTGGGGCCCACGTGTTGATGGAACTACCATGTGGACCAAGTCTATGGTGCACAAGATCGGATTCTGTGGACCAAGTCCATGGATGGGGTCCACATGTCAGCAGTGAAGGATTTTTTGGTTTATTTTTTAATTTAAGAAAATAGGGGGATGACATCAGCATTGCATCATAATTTAATTTTTAGAAGAAAAATAAATAAAAAAATCTAATATTTTTCTATTTTGAATATTTTCTTTATTTTCAAATCTTTTGAGAGACCATTTTTCCTCATTCGAGTTCTAATTGAAGCGATTCAAATTTTAAAAATTTATAAATTTGAGATATATTTAATAATAAATTTTATTTGGCATTTTGTCTCAATTTGTATAGAAGTCAAAGTATTAGAGAGTTTGAGGGTGAATCGTTGACTCAAGACCAAGGTCTAGAGTAGGAATAAGAAATTTTCTAAGGAACGATCATGTCGAACCTAGTTTTTAAAATTGCTATGTTTATTTACATTATTACATGATATTTTATGCACAGAATTGTTTTGAAATAGTTTGGGATCTAGTTATTCAACCCAATTGGATTATACCTAGCTACTTTGTCATTTGTATGTCATAATTATTTTTCAACCTTGGATGATTCATTCTTAGTTTGCTACTATTAGATACCAACGTGGGTTGGTTAGAGTGTTTATAGTCTACTTAGTCATACCATGAACAACTCATGTCTTTTAAAATATCAAAATCAATCTTGACAAATGGAATATAGAACATGTTTATGAGAAGGTGCGTCTGGTGTTGTCACACAATGATGTTGAGTTGTAGTGACATGTGTCATGAAACGATGTTGACTTGTTGATGACACGTGTTGCATGGTAATCAATTAGGGTGATAAATGTTTTAGATAGGGTCAAGTGGCAAGGGGCCTTGTGCCAAGGTGGGCCAGTATGGCAACTGGGCTGTGGAAGTCTTGCCTTGGTCAATTAAGGACTCAATCTTGCAAGCCTTTGAACTGAGTCAAACATGCAACCACATGTCGGTATGAGAAGGACCTAACTAAGTAAGATTATCAATGTCTTGACATGTGATACCTCAGGTGGATAATCACACGAAAGTGTGGTTATGGCAAAGGATGTGGTGTACTACAGTCTCATATCAATCCAACGGTATGTCGGTCCTATATTTCACCTTCTGTGAGGGAAGGGATAATGAATGCTTACTAGGAGGGTTAGTGTTCAAATATATGATCTCTTAACCACACACCTAAGAATGTGTGATATCGTGTGGCACTATGAGATGATCATATCGTGTGGGTAATGTGGGTAACCTCTATAGAGTGTAAATCTATTCGGATAGCTATATCCACGGTAATGGACAATACTCGAAAATTATAGTCAATGGTTAGATTTTGTAAAATAAAACTTGGAAAGGGAGGCTTGATGCTATGGGAAAGTTGGAAAGATGTTAGGACTTGGAGCCATGTTTACTCTTGACAAATACCTGAAAGTTATTATTACTGTTACTTGTTTTACTATCATTTCAATCTATTTATTGTATTAATTTATAAATGCTGCTTTACTGCAAAATAACTATATTAGCCATTCATTTGGTGTAAGCCATACACATAGATGTATTAGAATTGCATTATGTGCACAACTTGTTGAGTGCTTTAAGTATTCACTCTTATATTAAGTGGAATAACGTTCTGATACTTGATATCAATGACAGCTAGCATAAAATTATCAATGCAGTTGATGGATGCAGTGACCGCATATCTATATGGGCCACTAGATATGGATATTATATGAGAGTCCCTGAAGGAGACAACATTCTTGATCTTAATAAAAGTAATTATAACATGCATGGTGTCAAACTACAGAACTACAGAGATTGCTATATTGATTAAAATAGTAAGGGAGAATGTGGTACAAACAACTTAGTGAGTTCCTCCAGAAGAATGGATATTCCAATAATAATAATTATCCCTATGTGTTCATAAAGAAATCTCAGAATGGATTCTGTATGATTTCAATCTTGTCGATGATCTGAATATCATTGGAATCACAGAGGAAATAAAAGAAGCAAGTTCTTATCATATGATGGAGTTTGAGATGAAATATTTGGGTAAAATCAAATATTACTTAGGCCTGCAGCTAGAGCATTTCTTAGAAGGAATTTTTCTACACCAGTCTACCTATATGAAGAAGGTATTGAAAAAATTTAATATAGATAAATCTTATCCTTTGAAGACCCTATGGTAGTAAGATTCCTTAAAGTGGATAAAGACTCTTTCAAACCAAGGATGAAAAATGTGGAAGTCTTAAGACCTGAAGTGTTATACTTAAGCACCATCAAATCATTTATGTATCTTGTGAATTACACAATGCTGATATTGCATTTGTAGTAAATGTACTAGTTACACACACTTCCAACCAAAAGTCATTGGGTTGGTGTCAAAACTTTGCTTATATACCTCCAAGGTATATAAGATCTTTTCTTATTTTACCAAAAAGACCAAGACTTGACCATGGTGAATATACAAATGTTGGTTATCTATCTGATCCTCACAATGCCAAAGCTCAGAGTTTTGTGTTTCTCTATGGTGGTACATCTGTTTCTTGGCGGTCTTTTAAGCAAACCTTAGTAGCTACTTCTACCAACCACTCAAAGATTGTTGCATTATATGAAGCCCTGCATGAGTGTGTTTGGCTAAGATGTGTGGTTTACCACATCCAAAAGTCATATGACATTAACTCCGACAATGTCCCCATAATTATCTATGAAGATAATGTTGCTTGTATTACACAAATGCAAATGAATTATATTAGGAGCAATATCATAAAGCATATTGCCCCTAAACATTTCTAACCTCATGAACACCAAAAGAATGGTGAGGTAAATATCCTAGAAACTAAGTCATATGAAAATCTAGCAGATTTATTTACTAAACCTTTACCAACATCTAGTCATATGAATAAAATGCGATATTAGGAGTAAGAATATAATACTAATCCCAAATAACAATATGATGAGAATTACATAATTCAAAGATAGCAAAATTGACATAATCAAACAAGTAAAGCATATCATAAAATTTATGTCAACTACGCAATGAATCATGTCTACTAAAACAAATTTATGTAAATTTGATTGATAGTGCTCTCAAGTGTCAAGCTACTAGAAGATTAAATTGAAATTTTTATTGTTGTAGCCTGCTAAATTTTTTTCTAAAAAATTAGCCCCTATTAGATTTTTTTTATAGATTTGGCCCCTGGGCTCGCGCAAACTGCACCCAGGAGGCGCTGCATAGGCAAAACAACAGACTGGGGGTGCTAGTCCGACACGTGGCAGTGAAAAACAAAAAAAAAGAGAGGACTACATGCAGCGGACTGCGAGCATTGCATGCTACAGTGATTTTTGAATTTTTTTACCGTGAGGAGGCTAATTATGGGGAAAATACATTTTAATTTTATCAGGTCTTATAAATGCATTAAAATAGAAAAAAATTGTACGACGGTTAGTTCTGAAAAAATAATTTTGCGAGTAGTTCTGAAAAATCGTACGTTAGCTAGTTTTGAAAATCACAGGTCCTACCACAAATATTTTGAGGACCCGTATTCTACGGAGGGGCACAATATATTTGAGGAACTATATTTTACGGACCCAATCACCGTTAACAATTATGCAGATCAAAATATAGGTCCTTAGCAACCTTCTACTGTTCAAGCGTTGACCCTTTTCCCTTTTGGTTGCAGCATCGATTGGTTTTATGGCAGGCTCGCCACAAACAAAGTAGACAATCTCCATCTTCTTCTTTTTCATGATCTTAGTCTTGACATTATTCATAGAAGGTGGCTTCTTAAATTTCTTCATATTCTTGCTTGGGTTCTTATGCTCAACAAGATCAAGATTAGCCTTAGCGGGAATCTTCGTCTCTTCATAGCTATTTTTGAACTTCTCGACATTAATAGCATCGGCCAGTTCTACAACTGTCAGCTATTTCTTTAAATTTTGACAGGTTGTGACAAAGTCAAGCCAAGAAGAAGGCAACTTAGCTAGGATGGTATTCACCTAAAAACCCTCTGGAAAAACACACTCGTACTGATCTAAGTCGCGTACGAGGAGCTGTAGCTCATGGATTTGTTCCATGATAGATCTGCTTTTAACTATTTGGTAATTCAAGTATTTTGCTGTGACAAATGACTCATTTCCTTTGTCGCTCTCAGTATATTTCTTATTAAGTTCCACCTAAATCTTGCGTGCCTCTGTGAAATTCAAAGACGACGGTCAAGGTGAGATCTCTGTTCTACCTTTAAGAGGTGATCAGGGGACTAGATAAAGACAGAGGAGGAGCACTCGGCCACAGGAATTCCAGCGACCAAGTCCCCTCACCAATCCGCCGAACCAGCCGCCGAGCTGGCACCTCTCCTGCTTCCTCCTTTTCTAAGCCCTAGTGGGCCGGCCAAAAGGCCCAAACGAGGAAATGGACCGGCCCAATATCCCAACTCAAAGTTTCACAACAGGTAGTACCGATGATGCCTCCAAAATACATCATTCATCGCTGGTGCAAGGATTGTAAACGAACTTGTGCTTCCATATCTCAGTCTGTCTCATTAAGTAACCAGGAATTGGGAAGTTATGATGATCTCTACAAACTCTGTCACCAATACTTTTCAGTTGTTGTAGAATTTGGTTCCATGAACTCAGAATCAAAAGAGCCAGCTTTGTCAATCATGAGGGAGATCAGGGATAAAGTGATTTCTTACGAGAAAACACTAAGAGATCAAAGGGTTCACAGAATGACAGTCATGTTTCGACTGCCAATTTTGCTTCCAATCCTGTGAATGAGGATTTTACTGATAATGCGTTGCCCATTTCTATTCCACACAACTTTTTCAACAATCCTTAACAAAATATTCTTTCAACTAACCTGGTAATACTATGAAACTGAATTAGGATCACACTTGTCTGGCCTCTATTTGAGACGACTTTCTCTGTATGGGAGATTTGTTCGTACTACTGTATTTGTGTTCCTAGTGTTGTATGGCTGCTTGTCAGCATATAATCAAATCTGTCTTTTTACTTCGGAAACTATCCGATCCCAGGTAATATATTTGTCAGTGAGACTGTGGGAGTATTATTTTACAGTCTGCCCAGGTAATTTGCTGCATCGCAGCAAGTTGGTCCCAGGAACTATCTGAGCCTCTAATGCAGACGCGTAAAGCCTGGTCAATAACATATCTAGGGAATGAACAACACAGGAGCCTGTATTGCTTTGCCCTCTAGGAACAGCTGGCTCTGCTACCCCCCACAGTTGACCTAACAAGCCAGTTGTGGCGCTGCTTCGGCTCCGGTCGCCGTGCTTGCACCGCCGTCGATGTTTCTGATCTCAACGCCGCATCCGCCGGACTCCGCTCCGCGAGATCTAGGCATAATGCATAAACTACAGCCATCACATGCACGATCTTAATGCTTCCTATGATCCTATCCACGTACATCTGCCATGATCCACACACACACATACATACATACACATATACACATATATGGCAACATATAAGTGAAAACCCTCTTATCGTGAAAACTCTGTTTGTCTTTTTCGTATCTTTCAAATACGATTGAGTTTGGTTTTCAAATTTTGTAGGATTGTAGAACTTCATCTCCCCTACGTTTGATAATTTTTTGAGAATTTTTGAAAATTTGTACACGGAGTTTTCACTGTAAGAGGGGTTTTCACTGGATATGTTGTCCATATATCTCTACTATATAAAGTAAAAGTTTCTTTCCGCGTCATTTCATCAAAATTACTCACCTTTACCACCGTTCTTTAATTACCCACATTTACCACTGTTCTTCAACTACTCACCTTTGCCATTGTTAGTGCTCTTTCCAAATAAACTTTTTATCGTAAATTAAGTTTCCGTTGCACCGCACGGGCACATGGCTAGTATATATATGTGTGTGTAAATGTGTATGTATATATGTTTGTATGTATGTATATATGTGTGTATAAATATGTATGTATATGTATGTATGTTACTCTGTGTGCGTGCGTGATAAAGAGAGAGATAGAGCCATAGGAAATTGAGACGAAAAAAGATGGGGATGGGCGAATGAGATAGATGGTGCAGGAGAGATGTATAGAATGATGCAGAGGTTTATAAACTGCAGTTCTCACATGCTGCTCCTTGAGATGCCACACAAATAACAATTTTGCTCCTAACCAGCCTCATTCTGTCTCTCTCTCCACTCTCTTCGGTCTCAACTAGTTCTCTATTCCATCATAAATAATTGTTGTTTTAGACATTGGTATAATTAAATTTTTAAAACTTTGATTATATTTTTAAATATTTAAATTGGCTACATGAAAATCATACATGTAGATTTGTCTCAAAAGTGATTTCATTATATTATAATTTTATTAGGTTTTACAAATATATTATAATATAAATTAATGGTGAAAATTGTGTTTTAGAGATAGTGTCGATGTCCAAAACGACAACTATTTATGATCGGAGAGTATTATTTTGTATATAGATACAATCAAATTTTAGAAACTTTGATTGTCAATATATTTTCAAATATTTAAATTAGATATATGAAAAACATATGTGTATATTTATCTCAAAAGTATTTTCATAATATTATAATTTTATTAGATTTTATAAATATATTATAATAAAATTAATGATCAAAACTATATTTAAAGACTATCTTAATGTTCAAAATGACTATTTATGACGGGAGGACTATATGTATCTACTATTTTCTTCTCTTCTCTCTCTAGTTATTACCATGAACACGTAACCAAGTCTAGTTATCACCCCAATGTACATAGCTCTGCACAGATTGTCTCCAAAGCAAAGCAGCTATCAAGACTCCTTGTAACTGAAGAAACTTCTGAATTCGCCTCAGATTACACGCCTTTAATTAAGCTTTTTACAGGCAACAAGTGACTGCATGATGGTTTCTTACCGGCGGCCGAACCCACACGTCATCCGCACTGGTTCTAGAATCAAGTGCTAACTTTGAGCTGCGTGCAGCCGTTGACATGTGGTCCAGGGCAAGCATCAACTAGGTCGGTCCGGTCAGGTTAAAATAGATCGAGGAGGAAGCCCTCCTCCTACCAGGAAGAGAATAGACTGAAGTTCTGAGGTCTTGGAAATAATCTGACCTCAAACACATAAACAGTTCATGCCCCAAGAATGCAGGGATATATATATATATATATATATATATATATATATATATATATAATTGGAGTGACATGTCTAGTTTAATACTCCATCCAGTTCAAAAAAAAAACAAGTGGTTCCAATCACAGTTTTGAAACTTTAGATGTTTATATCTTTGTAAATACTTAGATTGGATTCGTGAAAATCGTATGTGTAGATTTATCTCGAAAAGTGCTTTTCAGTGGCGTACAGGGTAAAAATAGAGAGAGTGCTCATGGGAGAAAGCTAACATAAGAAAACCATACTAATACTTAACGCAATATAAATTCAAATATAAATAGATAACAGTCAAAGTAAGAATATAAAATACACCTAAGATACATTAGTAATGAATATAACACCTTGAATGACCATATATGTGTGCGAGTAGCAATCTGTAGAACAAAAGTAGCTGAATTAGTGAGACGGTTAGAAAATTATGAGTAATTAAAAACATTGAAATGAAATGCAACATACCACAGAACCGCTAGCTATTATTAGAACCAGAAGGCAAATCCATTCTACAAGATTTCATCTTTTACAAGAGATCCATGATTGTTTTATCATCAATGATTTTAAACATTTTCCGCTCAGTGTAGCACACCATTAAGTCATTGAACCAACCATCGGAGACTTTATTGCACAAGTCTATTTTGATAATTTTCATTGTCAAAAATATTCTTTCAACTGATATGTTTGCCACAAGAATAATCAATGTTAGCTCAATAATCTAATAGACCAATGGAAAGGTTATGTCTTTTCTAGTTTCAACTGTCTTTTTGGCGAATTTTACAAGGTCACGACATCCACAAAATTATACACTTCTTCTAACATTGAGAATGTAGTTTTGAAGTTAAGTTATTAATAATATATGGCTACCTATGTGTAAGATTAAGGATAACTGACTAGAAGGGGTGAATAGGATGTTTTTAAATTTTCAGCTTTAATTGCAATAATTGAATTATCTAAACAAGGATTTTAATTTTGACAATTAAAACCAAAATCTTCTAGGTTTCACTAAATGCACCAACAACCTATGTCTAAGCAAGAATATAATCCTAAGTACAAGATCAATACACTAAAGTTGATAGGAATATAAATTGCATACTAGAATAAGGAATTCAAACCACAAGAGAGAAAGTGACACAAGAATTTATCCCATGGTCTCGGAAACTTGCCGGTCTCGCCAAATCCACGTTGAGATAGCTTGAACAACTTAAAACCAGTTGTAATCCACACAAGCCTCCCTCGATCACTTGATAGTTTTTCTCTACTCTGGGTAGGCGAACTCCAGCTTTCACAAGTTTACCGGGGCTTCTTGCAACCTTCGTTGAGGAGCTCATCGCGCACAATCGTCTCCAAGCCGTCTAGGAGAGGGCAACCTCTAAGAGTAACAAGTGATGTTTGTTTGAGGTCGAATCAAGTGTCTAAAAGATCAATACTAAATGCAACACTTGAATTATTCCTAATTCTCTCAAAATGACAATTTATGCCAAGAGTGAGTTGGAGGCTTGCTAGAGCTCAAATATGATCAATGAGCTCTAAGAGTTGCTCTAGAATGCAGGTAGGGGGTATTTATAGCCCCCACCAACCAATTTTGGCCATTGGACTAAAAAATCACAAAAAGTGCCTGGAACCCAAGTTCTACCACCCTTGGGTCAGTAGCACCGCTCCTCTAGTACCAATGGTCGCTACAGTGTTTTAAATGTACTGTCAGTGATCATTGGGCTAGTCAGGCCGATGCTACCGCCCTAGGGCCGATAGCACTGGGCTCAACTTTATCAATTCAGCCACAAAACACACATTTTGTAAATTCTGCACCGAGGGGTGGCTGGTGCTACTGCCGGCCGGTAGCACCAGCCATATACCCATAGAAAACACGCCCTTCTATTATTTCCACATCAGTCAAGGGCCGGTGCTACTATCAGTCAGTAGCACCGGGCTACCACGGCCGGTAGCACCGGCCATACTCCCCACGAAGGCATTTTCCATTAACTTTTGAATTTTGTCCAAAATGTAATGGCATGAAAATATTCAAATATGCACATATTGAGCCTTTAAACATTTTGCAACTTTGAACAAATAGCCAAGACCCTTCTTAATAGTATGGCACCTATTCTACCAATCCATTCTTTTCTCCAAAACATCGAGATTGGCAAAAGCTATGAAAATGTTCTTAAATTTTATACCTTAGCCATTTGCCTCGACGCGTTGATCTTCTTATGCTCCATTTTCATGCTTCCATGATCGCTGAACTTAGAACCAACCTATTTTCAATATTATCAAGAGAATATTAGTCTTTTAATTGTGATTGTCATTAATTACCAAAACCAAATCGAATTGGGGGTTTAGATGCTTTCGCCATGGTAGTCGATATGCTAGATTGGCGATGATATCATCTGGATTAAAATCAATCTGAGGCTTCTTTGGTTGAGTTGTGCTCTCGTTGGTTCGAGGATTGCTTGCACTTGGATTGTTCGAGAAATACCTACGCAAAGTTCATTTGTCCATCTTTTAAGAATCTACAATTAATTTTATAGAATCTATAGTAAGTTGAGACTATTCTAGAGAACAAATGAATGAATAATTAAAATCATATGGTGATATTTTATCGTTTTTACAATAATTTAAACTATATGTTGAAATTTTATCCTTTTAATATTTACAAATCAATCGATAATTAAAATTGAAAACCCAAAATCTTACCTTCCGACGGTCGGCCTTATCATCTCTTCTCGTCTCTCGACTGAAGGATCCTCGACTCTATCTTCTCACTCCCTATGGCAGCTCAGCACAGTAGCTCGGTGGTCGGCGCCCCTCCTCTGCACACTCGATGAAGCAGCTCGGAGCCCCTCCTAGCCCCCTTCACACACCATCGACCTCCACCCCTCATAACCTCGCCCCTTCCGTTGCTACCCAGGCGCCCGAGGGATCACGCCAGCTCACCAGATCTAGCGTGAGTCTACTTTGTCGCTGCCCCCACCTTGCCCCTCTATTGCCTGCTCCCAAGCCCTGAGGACGTCCTTGCTCACTCCATCACCGTGAGGCCCCCCATGCGCCTCCTCTATGGCCGTGCGCCCACCTCCTCCGTCCTTAGCGTTCTAATGACCCCTCCTGAGCCTTGCCCCCTCCGTCGCTGCACCCTCATGGGAGTCAGGAATCGAACTAGAGCACAGTGAGTCATCCTCTCGCGGAGATTTGACTAGGGTTTTGAGGATTGGATTGGGAAATTGGGGATTGAGTTTGGTTCAAGCTAAGACTATGGCTAGTTATCTAGTAAGCTGATCTGGTGGCACCACACTCGAGCCGTTCGGACTCTTCTCTTCTTCAAACTCGACCGACGACTCCCTGCTTCTTGCCTGCAATGTGCCCTGCCTCCTCCTATCCTCCGTGGCAGCTGTTGCTTCGCCGCTAGATACCCACAAAAAAACGATGCCAGTCCTTGGGGTTTCGAGAGGCTCAACGTGTAGAACCGGTGCGCTAGCCCCCCTCACGCATCCCTCGTGCATCTGCCACTAGTGCTTTCATAATATTATAATTTATTGACTTTTATGAATGCATTACAATATAAATTAGCTAACAAAGTTGAGTTTTAGCGACTGTGTCGATATTTAAAATGATGTATTTTTGTGAACGGATGGAGTATCCAGAACACTTTTTCCACTTAAGCCGTTTGCATGTTTTCTGGTTAAAAATATAACATTTTGGAAAGAGATACAAAGGAAGATTTCCATGATTCCATCAAGTCCAACCTGAGGCTTGATTTTTCCATGATTATTTTCCATAGGGGTTTTAGGAGTTTATTCATTTGCCCTGCAATTTTCTACTCTACATATAAAATTCCTTCCAGAATGATTTGCCACTAAGACGAGATAACTCCCGACACCTATTTTACGGTCCAAGCCCCGTTGGACCCACGTGTCATTCTCCCTTCCGAGCCATAAAAGCACCCGGATGAATCTTCGATTCAAACTCAAAAACCACCAGAAACCCTCTTCCCCTGCTCACTCAGTCACTCTAGCCCTTCACCACTTAAACTCCACTCACCCCCAAAATGGGGAGGCTGCTCCCATGCCTTCTCCTCGCCGCCGGCGCCGCCATCTGGAGCTTGAGCTCCACCGCCGGCGTGCGGTCCGCGCCGGTGTACGAGCGGGACTACCTGGTGGACGGGAACCAGATGGTAGACATGCAGTACCACATGGGCCCCGTCGTGTCGGGGGCGCCCACCAACCTATACCTCATCTGGTACGGCCGGTGGGAGGCAGCCGCGCAGGCCGTGCTCCGCGACTTCCTCGCCTCCCTCTCCGCGCCGGCGCCCTTCCCCGCCGTCTCCGACTGGTGGGCCCGCACGCCGCGGTTCTACACCGACCAGACCGGCGCCAACGTCACCGCCACGTTTGCCGTCGCGGGGGAGCACTCCGACGCGGCCTACTCCCACGGCGCCTCCCTGCAGCGGATCGACATGCAGTCCGTCATCCGCTCCGCCGTCGTCGCGTACCCGGACCCCCTACCCCTCGACCCGTACAACGGCGTCTACCTGGTGCTCACCTCGCCGGACGTGCAGGTGCAGGAGTTCTGCCGCGCTGTCTGCGGCTTCCACTACTTCACCTTCCCGTCCGTTGTCGGGGTCACCGTGCCGTACGCGTGGGTCGGCAACAGCGGCGCCCAGTGCCCGGGCAAGTGCGCGTACCCGTTCGCGGCGCCGGAGTACGGCAGCGGCGGCGGGGGGCAGGTGCTGCGGCCGCCGAACGGCGACCCCGGGGTGGACGGGATGGTGATCGTGCTGGGGCACGAGCTGGCGGAGCTGTCCACCAACCCGCTGGTGAACGCGTGGTACGCCGGGGACACGCCGACGGCACCCACTGAGATCGCCGACCTCTGCGTGGGCGTGTATGGCGACGGCGGCGGCACTGGTGGGTTCGTCGGGAACGTCTCCCGCGCCGCCGACGGCAGCTCCTACAACGTCAACGGCGTCAACGGCAGGCGGTTCCTGGTGCAGTGGCTCTGGAACCCCGTCCGCGGTGCGTGCTACGGGCCCAACTCCAGCAGCTGACTCCGCCCTCGCCTGGATCCATGGCCTGTTTCTTGCAAGGATGGATCACTTCGTGCCATTCTGCTCAATGGCAATGCAGCAATGGTGATTTCATGGAAGGATGGATGCAGGGTTCTTTATCTGAAACATCACTCGGATTTGATTTGCTCCATTCCTTGATCGGAGATTGAGATGGGTTTACATGTGTTGTATGGATTTTGATCGATCTGTTGGAAGGAGAAGATGCAATTCAATTTTTTTAGTTTCTTTGCATTTACAGCATAAATTAGTATGATCGCTTTGGAGTGAGTAACTTACTGTTAGAAAAGTACATTTCGTTCAAGCTTATTTTCTTTGCTCATACGTTCTTGCAAAGTGGTTGCTTTCTTCTCTTCCCTTTTGACTCTGCTTTCATCATGGAAACCTCTGCAGCTTGGTCTCCTTGTCGCGGTCACTGATGAGCTTTCTGCGTGCTATTTGGTTTATCAGTGGCTCTTCTTTCCATTATTGATGATTTGCTCTTATCTATTTGTGCCATGATGATTTGCCCCGTGATATCTTACGGGCTCTAAGACTACATGTTAGTGAGATATACGGGACAAATAATCAATTGTACCAACTAAAACAGGGCAAATAATCAAATCTCCCATTTTTACTGTTTTACAGTGGATGGTGGATTAGAGATTGTGGAGTGGAATCAGCGTTTTATTTTGTAAGAATTTCTACTTTTGAAAAACTCCTGTACTGCTCAGTGGCCTGGCACTGTTACTTGTTGCTGTGTTACTATGTGAGTGATCAATTTATGTTTTGAAACCGCACATAACATTTTTTTCACAAAAAAAATAATCCGATGCGACATATGTTATTTCTGCAGAAGCAAATATATCTGAGAGCTATAATCAAGAGCATCCTGAATGTTTTGCTTTACATGTGAGAGAAGTCATTTGTTGTTGTTGTTGTTATTTTGCAGAGGAAGCCTATTTTTAAGATGAGTGCCTTGATCTAGGTCTTTGATTTCGTAATTGGACAGCGTGATACTCTTTCTTCTTTGTTCTTTCCGCTTCAGAGTGTGCTTCCACCATGAAAAAAGTACCTTGCCACGCTGATAACCAAGTAGGAGGGGATGGAATGGCACCGAACGGGAGAGAGAAGTAATCAGACGAGGCTGACGAGCTCAAGTCATTAATTCATAGTATTAGTGTTTGATATGAATTTCGAAGTAGTCCAATAGTCCAAATTCACGAAATTTGTTAAAAAAGGAGAGAGGAGATATTCTGCTTTCGCCATTATGCTGCGTCGAGGTTTTCTGTTGCCACTTGAGTTGTACCAAACTCACCACTAACATCCAGACCAACAATTTAGGGTGACTGGCAGAAGCAAAACCGAAATTACGCAAAAGAGCCATATAGATTGGTGTTTGCTATATCGAATACGAGTCCATAGCTTACAATTACAAGTCGAAGACTTCTAATTTTAAAATAGTTGACAAATTCAAACAACAAAAGATACACTGAAATTGTGAAGAAAAACGTTCAA